>PVJA010011565.1:0-36312 GCA_004027025.1 Myocastor coypus
GGCTAGGCAGCTCACCTAGGATGACTGACAGGTTTGCTGTACACAGACAATAATTGGCAAATGATTCCTTCCTCTGTTTCAGGAATACATCAACAAGAGAGGGCAGAGCTATGGCCACATCAAGTCACATCTGAAGAGCCACTACTGAACTCCAGCCAGCTGATATCATCTGGCAAAACAATCTGTATTGCCAGATTTTCAGTTTCAAGAAAAGCCTGAAATTTATCTTTTCATGCATTTTTTTAATTTTGTAAAAATGAGCTAACACAAAATTTACCACCTTCATCATTTTTAAATGTAGTTTTAATAGTAGTATATTCACACTGCTATGCAAAGGTTCTTTAGTAATTTTTCTCTTGAAAACTGAGTTCATACCCATTAAACAACAACTACCATTTATCCTTACCAACCATCATTCTACTTTGTTTCTGAATTTGACTATATTAGACATACTAATTACTAATTCTTGCTTGTTTTTCTTTTTTTTTTTTTTTTTTTTTTGTCTTTTTGAGACAGGGTCTCGCTATGCAGTTCAAGCTGGCCTTGAGCTCACTTTTGTAGCCCAGGCTGGTCTCGAACTCGCACCGATCCTCCTGCCTCAGCCTCCCAAGTGCTGGGATTATCTTGTTTTTCATGAGGTTCTAGGGACTAACTATGGGACCTTGGACCTTGTGCTTACTAAGTACACACTTTACCACCTGACCAAAGACGCCTGGATTCATTTTAATGTTGCCAACTAAAATAGTTTCTAACATTTTGGGTGACTACTCACTTATAACTCCTTGTGACATTTATGATTACCTAAAGTGCTGCCAAGTTTCAGGACTGCAAAAGCCAGCTGGGTAAAGACAGGTATGACATTAACATCAAAGTCAAAGACAAACTGAATAGCTCAGATGTGCTTTTCTTCTTCTGATTTGTACTTTTGAAAAAAAAAAAAAAAAAAGGCTAAATCTTTAAGACATGCTTTGCAGGAATCCTTACCATCCCTGCTTGATGCAAGAACCACATGAGGTAGTCTTCCTGAATGTCCACGAGAGTAGAGATCTCAGGAATGTAAAATGTGTCATAGTCCACATGCTTCACTTTAAGATTTACCTGATAAAAGGCAAAATATGGATAATAAAGAGAGAGAGTGCAAAGATGGCTTCCCAGAGAACATCTCAGTAGGACATTTCACCCTTCCACCTATTTACCCCTCTTCCACTAGCTCCTCCTATGCTCACCTTATATAACTTCTCCAAGAGCTTGAGAGCTGCTGTAACATAATTGTTAAACAGTACAGGAATTAAGAATGTCTTTCTTCCTCTCAGTAGATAAAGGACTGCACCTTTATAGAGGTTTACCAGCTTCATGAAATATTTGGGGCATACCTGAGACCACCAGTTATCTTAAGAAAGAAAGAAAAGATATATTTCAAAATATAATCTTGAGCAAGTATGTATGCCTCCTAGCTAAAAAATCTTAAGGCCAAAAGATAAACATCTGCCTAAAACACAGCTTCCCCAAAGTGACTTTAAAAGAATCCACTAAGCCGGGTGTGGTGGCGCACGCCTGTAATCCCAGCACTCGGGAGGCTGAGGCAGGAGGATCGGTGCAGGTTCAAGACCAGCCTGGGCCACAAAAGTGAGCTCAAGACCAGCCTGAACTGCACAGCGAGACCCTGTCTCAAAAAGACAAAAAAAAAAAAGAGTCCACTAAATCATTTCTGTATAAATTTCTGCAGCAGTTACACAAGAATTCCTTGGGTTATTTTGTTTCAGTAAAAGCATCTGAATTTTTTCAAATCCATCTGGAAGACTAATCTAAAAGTTAATTCCAAGGCTGCATGACGACAAGATACACATACTTAGGAATAAGTACTGTGCACAGGGTTGCTTCCAATGTGCCTGAACATCCTAGTTGTTTCAGCACTGTTCTCAGCCACTGCTTACAGCCTATACCACAGATGTGGCAGATAACAAGCTCTATGAGTGGAAACTATTTCTTTCTCTTAAGAAGAATAATTACTTGAGCTGGGCGTGGTGGCTCACGCCTGTAATTCCAGCACTTGGGAGGCTGAGGCAGGAGGATTGATGTGAGTCCGAGACCAGCCTGGGCTACAAAAGTGAGCTCAAGGCCAGCCTGAACTGCATAGCAAGACCTTGTCTCAAAAAAAAGACAAAAAAAAAAAAAAGAAGAAGAAGAATTACTTGAAAGACTACTACTTTTATTGTTCTCCAAACAATGCTTTCTGGTAGTCAAACAATGTTACACCATCAATTTCTACTTTGTCAGAAATAAACTTGGCTTGTAGCAAAATCATTAAACAATGAAATAATATGATACCTGAGCTTTTCTTTAAAATATTCCATCAAAAAAAGCAGCAGGGAGGATTAAAAAAAATACTGACAACTGTTAGATGTCTGCTGGATAAACTAGTATATTCTCTTGAGGTATTTCTTTTAAATTTTAATATTTGTAAGTTAAAAATAAATATAAATTTGTCTGTGTGTCATTAGACCCGAAAAAATAAACTTCAAATCCCAAAACTTAAAATCGGGTACAATTTTTGTCATATTATCATCTGTCTCACAACTGTCAGAAAGAAAATATGCCCCCAAAAGACTTCTGATCTTCAAAAAGCTAATTACTAATATATTAGTAATGCTCTTATTTCTGCTTTCCTGTTTTTCACAAAACAGAAATGCCAGAGATAGGTTTACAATCAAGGGGAGACTGTTTGAGAAACAGTTCAGTCTACCTGAACACAGAAGTTACTGTGTTACAATGAACACCGTAAAAAAAAAAAATAAAAATAAAAATAAAAAAGTACAGGGTGGGGTGGGTATTTAAAAATAAAAAGCCAGGTGACAAGACTTCCTGCACTTGATCAATAAAAACACCTCGGGCACTAGTCTGAGAGACAATCCCTGATTCACAGAGGAACAGAAGGTTCTTATCTCAGCAAAGTGTTCAGCGCCTACAAAAATCAATGTGGACTCAACTGTTCTAAAAAAGAAAAAACAAACATTTGGTAATTCCCAACCAGAGCATGTTCTGCCTCTCCTTTCTGTGAGATCTCACTTTCACCAGAAGTGTGCAATTCACTTCTGTCCCCTAAGTAGATACAGATGAACAAGACCTGGGTGGGCATTAACTTTTGAAGCACTATTAACTACAAGCAAATGTGGGACCTGCCAAATAGCTCAGCAGATTAAAGCATTTGCAAACAGGAGCAGGGGCCAGGGGTTCATTCCCCAGGCATGCTGTGTCAGCCCCACCGCCAGGGCACACTGAGACTGCAATTGAGACTGGGCATGGTAATGTGCACTGTAATCCCAGCTCTTGGGAGGCTGTAAACAGGCATATCACTACCTGGCCAATCTAGCAGTGAGCACCCTGGACACCCTGTAGACGCTTCCCTAAAATGAAAAGAAAAAAAAAAAAAAGCAAATGTGGAAGGGAAGAAAATCCACTCGATGATTAGACTTTGGAATATTTCAAAATTAATCTGGTGTGATTTCAAGTAACCTAATGGTTCAATTGGCTTAAATTACAAAATTAACAATAAAATTTAAAGGTTAGCACTTCTATCAGCAAAAATAGATGTAGAATCTGAACCCACTCAGAGGCAGGGGTCACACCAACACATTAAACACACAAATTCACTTGAATGACTTTAGCACATTCACCTAATACTTTACTAGGGTTTGTATCCAGCCGAAGAATGGCCATGGCCAGGGGGATAGTCAGTGTTATGTAGTATTTGGAGTCCTGGAACAGGGGAAACTCAGGCAGTATTAAATAGATTCTCATTGCTTCAACATCTGGTGGTGAACTTGACAACTGTGGAATTAGGCAACTTTCAAAGCTGTTTAAGATCTGTATGAAAGAGAAATGAGAAATTCAAGTATGTCTGAGATTTGAGACTACCTAATTTACCTTTAAATTCTTAAGCTATCTGATACACTCATTCTAATGGCATTGGTTAAGGCTCTCAGAACAGATCAGGAGAAGAAAACCCAAAGGTCCTACCAACACTGAGCTTCTATTCTTCAGAAAGATTAAACCAAAGAGAAAGCCAAGTAAGGCTAAATTCCCAAAATGAATTACTAAATTAAACATTGTACAAAACTTGTCTTTTTTTCTCCTATGTATCACAAAGGTACAATAGTGCAAAACTGGAGGATGAGGAGGCAAAATTATTCAATGTAGAAGTACATCCCAAAAATGTACTTTGTAAATGTAAAGAACATACCTGTTCTAGAATCATGGAGTGCTGAGAGTTCATTAACTTCTCAAATAACACTCTAGTTGAGTTTAGGTCAATCCCAGGGATTTTAGGACTTGTTTTAAAATGTTCATCAATTCTAAACAAACAAAACCATACTGAAGAAAAGGAAAGCAAAGCAAGTACTAAGAGAGAAACTATGAATAAGCAGTTTCTACATGACACGGCAGATACACAAGATTACACTCTGGGGAAGCCCTATGGAATAAACCTCCCAGGCCATCCCTTTTTAAAAGATGACTTCAAATTTTTTAACCTTTGTAGTTTTCAAGTTTTTTTTTTATTCTAAGTTTATAGTTGGTATTCTTTCTCTGATTTACTTTTGTGGATTTGTGTTTATGTTGCCTTTTTCTACAACTGTACTCGTATGCTGTGACGCTACACAGATGCTACCACTAGGTGAAAACAGTGTGCATCAGACACACTGGCCGGTTTTAACAAAGTACTTAAAATAAAAATCAGATCTACAACAACTACAAATATCTCTTAGTTAATATATGAGATACAATGACATTTACCCAAGCACTTATTTTAAACTTAACAGCTAAGTCATTTCCCCAACTTTAAATGTTCTTAGGCTTAGTGAATATCTGAAACTCTCTTGAATACACACCTATTAGTTAATAAAAAGAGTTGTCTACTTGAAAAATCCAATTCTGATTAGGAGTAAACAGACATATTCAAATAGTGTAACACTCTGACAGCAATGTCACAATTTATAAAAATACAGATAAAATTTCTAACATGTACAAAAATAATGGTTATATGTATTGGAACACAAATAAATTGTTAAATCAAGAGCAGATGCTTTTGTGTGCTGAGTCTTGTTGTTGCTGCTCTAAAAATAAATGTACCCAAAACATAAATTCTGCTGGCCAACTATAACTTTCCATATACTTACATGTACTTTATACCACAGTATCTTTTTAAAAAATTATTTTCTATACATATAACACTGGTTTGTGAAAATGGTCTTTTAATCTTTTTTTTTTTTTTTTTTTTGTCTTTTTGAGACAGGGTCTCGCTATGCAGTTGAAGCTGGTCCTGAGCTCACTTTTGTAGCCCAGGCTGGTCTCGAACTCGCATCAATCCTCCTGCCTCAGCCTCCCAAGTGCTGGGATTACAGGCATGAGCCACCACGCCCGGCCTAATCTTTTATTTACTTATTTGGTGAATAAATTTGCAGTTGTTGCAGATCACACAGCTCAGACTCATAGTGATCCTCTTGTCCCAACCTCCCCAGTGTGGGATTACAGGCGAGTGCCACCATGCTCAGTTTCCTTGGCTAGTACAATAAGGAAGTCCTTGCTCTTGCCAGGCAGGTGCGTAAGACTGCTAAGCTATCTCCTCAGCCATGGTCTTCATTTTGGTTGGTTTCTTGTGGTGCAATGTGAACATACTGGAAAAGCAAGCTTCTTGCAATATAGCACACCTGTCAGTGAAGGTGAGGAGGGGTATGCATGGTGGTGAACAACTGTAGTCCCAGTACTCTGGGAAGCTGAGACAGGAGGATTGTATTTCCAAACCCAGTTTGGGCAACTTAATGCCTTAATGAAACACTATCTCAAAATTTTAAAAAAGTTGAACAGTCTGGGAGATAACTCAGTGCAAAGGACCAAAACCAAAAACTAATCAAAAAATTTTTAAAAAAATTTTACCCACCACTTGCATAGAGTTCATGGTAACAAGGATAAATAACAAGTCTGACCAAGAGCCATTCCCAATCTATATGAAAGCTGCCCTTTTAGAGAGTAGGAAAGTTAAGAAATTTGCTACTGTTGACTTCTGAGGATAGATAATTTTATGTTGGACAGAAAGGACTGTAGGATGTGTACAGAGCCCCTAGCACATTTTCAGATGCAAGCGAATGCATCTCCCCATTCCAACAACCTAATGGCATACAATGTCAGCAGACACTGCCAAATACTCCCTAGGGAGCAATAGCAATATTCCCCTGGCCAAAAGCTGCTCTTCTAAAAGACCAGCATCAGCATAATTCAGAATATCATTTCCTGTAGGAAAAAGCTAATTACTAATTATGATATGAACTGAGTGATCTCATGCCAATTGCCCCAATAATACAAGTAAATGCCTTTGCAACCTCTGACTATAAATAAATACAGTTTCTGAAGTGACCTGAAACCCAGTTAAGAACATGTTTGAGGGCAGGAGGGGCTTGAAGATTAATTTTTTTTTTAAATTTATTTATTTATTTATTTATTGTTTCAGAACTTTTGTTTGTTTATTTATTTATTTTATGGCCGGCTCAGCCTGCCCTGAGGGCAGGGCTGGCACAGTATGTGGTGCCGAGATCGAAGTGCAGTCCCTGAAGCCGCCTAAGCTTTCCTAAGCAGGAGCTTTAGACCACTGAGCCATCCTGCTGGGCCCCATTGAAGATTAATTTTAAGTGTCAACTTAATGGACAAAGAATACTGTGATGGCTGAGAATGCATTTTTGGATCTATTTGTAAGAGCATTTCTGGAAGAGACTGACATTTAAATCAGTGGACTGAGTTGGAAGGTCCACCCTCAGGCCTTTGTGTTTTATCCACCTAAATGTTGTACCAGAACTTTCCTGGTTTTAAGCCAGGCTACTAGCTTCCCTAGTTCTTTAGATTTCAGAAGGCTTATTAATTCTCATAGTATATCACCTCTGACACATCCATCCTATTTGCTCTGCTCTTTTTAAGAATCCTGGTTACTGCCGTCTGTTTAAGGGTGGACATGAAATTCATACACAGAACTTAGGTCTATCTTGTTGCTGTAGCCTGTAGCTTGTATGCTCCCTAAAGGCCTGGTACCCAGTACACAGCTCTACTACAAGCAGCAGAACCTTTAGGAGGTGCAGACTAGGTCATATTAGGACCCTTGCCCCACCTCTCTGTCTTGGTTCCTGGACACTATAATATGAGCAGCTTCTTCTGTGTACATCAACACTACCACATTCTGCTGCCATTTTGTACTTCCTCAGCACGGATTCAAAATCAATGTGGCCAACCAACAAAGGACTAAAACCAAAACCAAAATAAATCTTTCCTCTTTACAAGTTAATTATCTTAAATGTACCTCTTATAGTAACAAAAAGCTAACACATCTGCCTTGATATCTCAGTCTGACCACTGGCAAAAAAGTACTTAGAGATGATCAGGACTTAGAATCACCAAAGACCACATCCACCACAAAGCCCTTATGCTATGTCAGGTCCCCAAGGAAAATCTGGCCAAACAGATAAGGCCCAGAAAAGTGACATCTCTCTGCTGCCCAGGAGTTCCTTCAAGTTATAACTTCTAGACAAGGTGGACTGGACCTGAATCCTCCCTGGAATTTCTCCCTCAGTTCACTCCCTTTGAGAAAAGAAAAAACATGCAAAGAAATACATCAAAGAGATCAATGAGACTATTCAAAGAAAAGTTTAAGAACAAATAAACTAGGCACAGCAATGTACACCTGTAATCCCAGCTACTTGGAAAGTTGAAGAAAGAGGCTTGAAAATCTGAGGTCAGCACAGACAACTTAATGAGACCTTGTCTCCAAAAAGAAAACAGGGTGCTGGGGAGATAGCTCAGTAGAAAGGAATATGTGTAACTTAATGATGCAGTACCCTGCGTTTAGTTTGGTTGCCTCTCTCTCTCTCTCTCTCTCTCTCTCTCTCTCTCTCACACACACACACACACACACACACACAATGTACATGATCACAATGTACATGTGAATAACTTTTTACAACACCCTGAAATTTGGATTACGCCAGTTCTTCCTGAGACAGAGCTATACTCTTTGGTAGCTACTATGTTTTTTTGTCAGCCAAGGATGAATCAGTAATGTCTTTCCTGATGTGCTTTCATTCATTAGGCATCCAACTTTTCTGACAGTTTCAGTTTATTCACTGAATTAAGGCCAAAAAACACCAAAATGAACAGAAGACTTTCACAGCCTTCGGTGACTGAGTATATAATTTGTGGGTTTTTAAGACTGTAAGTCACTTACTTTTTCTCAAGAAAACTTCCATTCCAACAGGCAGCAGAAGATAGTATCTGAATGACACCACTACTCAGAGAGAAAGAAACTTTTAGTAACTATAAATAAATGGTCATTTAAACATCAATAATAAAATTAATTACACATTTATCTCGTAACCCAAAAAAGCTTTATTAGAGGTAGCTCATTCTTTCTGAGATGAAGCCTATTATTAACAGTTTGTTCAAAAATGTCTCCTGGAGCTGCAGGCACTCATGGGCAGAACTTCTTAAAGGTGACTAAGTTACCAGGACAGTAGAGCTGACTTGCTGGTAGGAGTCAAGAGTTTGGCCAGAAAAGGCACTGTGGGAGCAGCCTCAAAGGGTCTGTCACCCTTGCAGGCTCTCCCCTTGCACTCTGCTTTCATTTACCAAGAGGCAAGTAGCCCCTACTCTGTATGCCCCAATTCTGTCTTGGCACATGCCAACCATGCACTAATACCTCTACAAACTGTAGCCAAAATAAACTTTTCTTCCTTTTAAATTGTGGGTGTCAGGCACTGCATCTCAGACAGAGCTTTGGAAAATTTACATATGCCTTAGAGAAACTGTGTGCCACATCTCAAAATGGATAAGAACATAAAATTTCCATAAGTTAATTTAAAAAGAGAGATCAAAGCTCTTAAAAGAGTTCTCAGCCCTGAAGACAATCCCGAGCATTCTTCTACTATCAACTACCTAACACACTCCCTACGACACCTCCAAACACAGTAAAACAAAAAAGTCGGGCTATTATTTCCACAGAAATTATATTTTCAAATTAACAACTTATCTACCACTTTTTCCTACTTTGCTGCCCATGTGAGGAAAAATCTGAAAATTAGCAAACTGTTTATTTCTATTGCCTAGATTATACAGGCTCTGAGAAGTTTTTGTGAGATGGAATGTGAGCTGAACAGTTTCTGGTGAAACTGTGTCACACCTTTGGATGCTCTTGTTTACTATAAAGAGAAGGAAAGAAAAAAAACAAACATTTGGCTGAGAAGAGACTGCAGTAACTTCTGTGAATCATTGAATATGGGTCAATAAAGATTGTAGGGATCACTACCTCTGTCCCCTCATTTATAGGTAGGAAAGCAGAGCTACATGAGAAGCACAGTGTCTTCAGCTACCCCAGGGACAACCAACTGCCCTCACATCCCCTCCAGCCTGAACTCCTTGGCAGAGCCCAAGGTTAGAAGGATGCTGAGGGCTGCTGGAGAGATGCTCTAAAATGTTCCCACTAACTCCTCACTCAGAAGGTTACTAGCTAGGGATCCCCAAATTTCAGGTACTGGTCATCTGCCCCAGTACAATCTAGATCACAAAGCAAGATTAATTATGCACATCTCTTGGAATGACCACTCTTAGTCACAGAGCTTAATCTCCTCATTACCAAAATTAGATACTCTAAAAATCAATGGAAAATGCTGAGGAAATACAATGAAAATGTATAAATATATACCAGAAAAAATTTTTAAGAACAAAATTAGGGGCCCGGCAGGATGGCTCAGTGGTCTAAAGCGCCTGCAGGGACCGCAGTTCGGTCCCCGGCACAACATGCTGTGCCAGCCCTGCCCTCAGGGCAGGCTCAGCCGGCCATAAAAATAAGTAAACAAACAAACAAAAGTTCTGAAACAAGGAAAAAAAATAAAATAAAAAAAAAGAACAAAATAAACTTAAGGCCTCCATATTTTTTTGTATTTGTGCCACATATGCACAAACATAAGCTTCAATAATTATTATATTTTTCTCCCCATATGACTGACCATCTCCACTTAACTTTCTGAATAGAAAAATTCTAGAAGTTACTTAGGTGCAATGAAAACTGTCTTAGATTCAGGATGCCTTGGAACACGAACGTGAGGAAATCCACTGGTGCTACAGAACGTAAGGCTGAGCTCTCTTAGCACAAAGGCCAACTCTGGCTTTTCTCAGGATTTCAAAGACCTTATACCAATAATGCAGGCTGAGGAGTGTGACAGGGAACAATTTATTGTATTACTGGGAGATATTAGGACCAAATCCTACACAAATGTGCAAAAAGAGACTGCCAAAATGTAATTCATATTCACAACCTCAACATGAATACAGAGAAAATGAGTAGGCTAAAAAGTGCCAATATAGTTCAGAAAAAAATAAAACAAAATAAAGACAAGCAACTACATACTTGATTGTATTTGCATTGTTGTGTTCCAAGAGTTTTTGTCTCCAAACTGCTATGGTTTCATCATTTATTAAGCTGGTATAATGTGTTTGGTTCACAGTTCTGAAGTCAACAGCGGGAGAAGAATTCTAGAAAATTAAATATAACGGTATAAGAAAAAGAATCTAGCAGGACTGAGGCAGAAGGATCATGAGTTTCACATTAGCCTGGACTATACAACAAGACCCTGTTTGGAGGTGGGGGTGAAGAAGTTAGAGTGGATTGTTTCTCCTTCCTCCTACACATCCTCCATGCTGTCTTCATGACTATGTGGTCCAGGTGCCCCCTTCAAAATGGAGGCTGTGGCTCCCCAGCTGCTGGCAACTCACCCCTGACCTGCCCTTGGTGACTGTCCCACCTCCACTCCATGCGTTAGCAGAGCCAGGTATGGCACAGAAGTCCATCTCCTGCCTCAGACATGGGACTCGTTGAGGTACAGGTGGCAACTGAACTGATGTTTAATTTCTCTCTCTGCCCAGCAGAGCCTCCTTCACCTGAGTTGACTCATAATAAACCTTCAAAATCATGGGTCCAAAGTCTTTTGCCACTCAGTGGGTGAGGAGTGGGGGCTTTGGTGATGGTGGGGGATCTCTCTCCTCTATGATACTAGGTGAAAGCTTCTATAATAGTAGTTATTTGCCATAATTGTTAGCAGACTTCAACAAAATGTTTTAATAAAGTTACTTAAGATATAATTTTATAGTAAATAATATATTAATTAAAATGTAATGTCTCATAATTTGCTTCAAGTTTATAGCTATAAACAAAAAAAAAGACATCAATAATGGCCTTGGAGATTCTAATTACTGATCTACACTGTACACCTTTATTCAGTCTGATTTTCCACTGCTAGTTTTCAACTCAATTTTACTCAAGCACTTCCTGATCTAGAACTAAGAAAAAAACTGATGGTGCTTCATATTTCCTATACTTGTTACTAATAAAGAGGAATAAAGTAATGTTAAAGCATTCATCCATTAGTTCATAGGATGATCTTTTATCTCCTTATCACCACAAGTTCCAGGCCAACTTAGGCTGCACTCTGAACTCAAAGTCAACCTGAACTACATTGCAAAACTCTGTATGAAAAAATGCCAGCCCCTCAAACTATAACTTTTAAAAGTAGTTTCCTCATTCCTTTTCTACTGTTGTGAGTTAAGATGCTCCTACTAAGAATACACTAGAGATGTGTGTTGAAGTACTGATCATTTGGTTGATAACTATTCTACTAAAACAATAACATTCAGTGAGAGAACAAAAATACTCTTGAACTACATGAAAGAAATTTTTAAGCCAAAGTGGACACTTGATCACACACATACAGATACCTTCTGTATCTTAGTTCTAAAATTATTACTGTTTTATGTATAATTTCCTCTAACTCAAGGGGTGACTGGACACCAACAATAACACAAACTTACGAAATAAATCAGGCTTAAAGCTATTTTCTCATTTCTTCAGTATTTGTGCAACAAGCCTTAGATGTTTGGGTCCTTGCAAGGCAAGCATTCTATAACTTCTATGGCAAGTTAAAATTAAAGAAAAATTCTCTAGGTAAGTGTTTGTTGGCAGGCCTTTCTATCACCAAGGGAGCTTTTAAAAACGTTCTGAATATGAAATCACACTCTATAGAGACACATTAAATCAGAATCTCTAAAAGTTTCTGTAGTACTTAAAAGTTTCCAGGTGATTTCCAAGGGCAACTAAGGTTAAGAGAAAAAAGATCATGTCAGCTATCAGGTTTTCAGGCAATGATAGACATACATACTCCTAAAGATTCTAAGTGAACTCTCTACAATCCTATCCAGAGAAAAAGACAAAGGGTAAAGGGAAAGTCTATGCTTTTCACTAACTTGCCAAAGCCTAGAATCAAAGATATCAAAGAAGTATCTGAATACAGACTGGGCATCCTTAATTCAAAAAGCTAAACCCTGACAGGCTCTAAAATCTGAAACTTTTGAGGATCAACATGATGCTACACTTGGAAAATTTCACTCAAATTTATTAAAATTAGTATGTAAAATTACTTTTAAGCAAAGTGTATAGATATACATGAAATGTGCATGAATTCTACATTTAGCTTCAGTCTCATCCCCAAGATATTTCATTGTGAAAGTGCAAATATTCCAAAACTTGCACAAATCTGCAATTTGAAATATTTATATATTTCATTTAACATTTGTCCTGTTAACCTTGTGCATGTGTGTGGGGAGCAGATTCACTGGGGATGGAACACGGCAAGCAGTGACCACATCTCCAGCTCTTCTCATTTTGAAATAGGGCTTCACTGACCTCCAGTGTATAATTCTCCCAACAAAACCTGCTGAATAGTTGGGGTTGTGTGTGCCACTAGACCCACTAGCAACTTTTCCGCCTCAAGGGCAGCAAGAATGAACGAGTCAATGCTGTACAAGAACAGAGGCTGCTTGGTCTTTAACAGATGGGATAACAGCATAAGAACATAATGTTCTCAGTCTCGGTGTCTAAATAAACATCTATGGTTAATATTTTAAGTAAACATGTATACATTTCATTTTTTAAAAGAGTAATTCCTGGTTAACAGTCCATTTTGTTACCTTAAATGTTTAATGCATACCTCTTTTACCAACTGTTTCAACTTCATTTCCTTTTCATCAGTGGGTTACTTTCCACACCCAACAGTGGTTAGTAAATTTAAACTTCAGCTACATATGTTAAGACTACCATAAAAGGAATGGCCAGGCATGGTGACACGCACCTGTCCTTCCAGCACTTGGAAGAGTGAAGCAGAAGGACCAGAAATTTGAGGTCAGTCTGGGCTACTTAGTGAGACCCTGTCTCAAAAAAACAAAGGAAGAATGAAAAAAAAAACCTAAGTTTTATATTCATGGACAAACCAAAATAGGTTATTAGTCAAGTCAGTTTCTTAGGAAATGAATACTTAAAAGCCTATTATTTGTGGACCAAAAAAAAAAAAAAAAAAAAAAAAAAAAAAAAAAAAAAAAAAAAAAAAAAAAAAAAAAAAAAAAAAAAAAAAAAAAAGTACTACCCTGCAGAACCCCTGTGCTTTCTATATTTAGCTTACTGACATTTTGATGAAATAAAGAATAACCAGCTTTACTCAAGATTTCCCTGGGAAGCTTTGAAGCTGAGCCTCAACTAAGTCTCAAGTACTAACTCCACATTACCCCAGATGGCAGCATTCAGCAGCCTTCTTCAGGCTCCTGACCTGGAAAAAGAGCTCACTGTCAGTCTCAAGATGGCTACAGGCTACAGTTTCAGGCTTCACCAACACCTTTGATGTAAGAATCACAGATTTACACTGGCTCAAGGACAAGAACTGTGTGCATTTACAGAGGGCAATTAACCAGCCACCAGGGAGAGCTTCCAAGACTAAAAGGCCCTATTTCTTCACTTGCTCATTTTTTTTCCAGCCAATTCTGCTTCTTTTATCACTGAGTGTCCTTCCATGCCTCTGATATTTCATCCTCCTGGGATGTTTGTGAAATAAAAGCCAGGGGAGGGGCACAGAGGAAAGAAGCATGGGAACAAACTCATGGAGCCTTTTTTAGACTAAACCACAGGGCAGGAAGCGCAGAACAAACAGTGCCATCACAACTTCTTACAAGACCCTACCCGAAACCCATTGGGTCTTCCTGGCTCAACCAGTAAAGACACAGCAGGGAGATCTAGGTATGGGTTGGAAGCAGATTATAAAGAGTAACAAGGGATGTCTAAAGTGTGACATCTCTGTTACATCTCTGTTATTGCAAACAAATAAAGATACCCACCTAACTCATTAGGTTCTCAGATACCTAGAACTTGTTGCTACTTAACAGCAAAGGAAAGAAAGTCAAGTAATGCTAAAGCACAAATGCTGTAGGATGCTTTCCATTTATTTTAGAATAAAAAGGGATATACATAATTTTAAATCAGAACATTAGGATTTTAGTGAAAGAACTACTGCAATTTCAAAGAGTCAAAGAGAGGTAACAGAGCAAGGCTTAGCTTGCTTGTTCCAATAAGATAAAACTGGTAGTAATGAAGGAACAGTGCTTTTATGTAACTATTTACTAAATAATTACAGATTCATCATTATTCTACCCCAAAGTAATCATCAAAAGAAAATTTTTACCTCATACTTTGAGCAAAGTACGAAAGTTTGGTCTCCTCCAGAGAAGATCTGCTTAACAATATGATATTTAAAGCGATCTGTTAAAAACAATTCCAACAACACATTTTTTTAGTAGTTGAAGTTGCTCCTTGACCCTCTTTTCTGACACTGTGAAACATGGACTTTACCCAATTTAATTATGTTAGAGAAGAAGAAAACTCTAGTGGATCACTGCCAAGGACTCTTTCTACTTCTACTGAAAATAAACATATAAAATGGTCTCTTCACTCTCTTCTGCCGTCCATTACCACCAGCTAATCCTATTTTTGTTTTCCTGCTAACTCTGTTATACCATGGGCCCAAAACAAACACTACTATAAAGGGTGACAGATATGTAACTGTACAAGTAACTGTATACTTGTGACCCTGAGCCCTTCAGGATGGGACTGACAACCCCCCACTATTTCCTTCTTTAGTTCCCATCACATGTCTAAGTCACAAACTGCTTTATCTCTAACACTTTGTACCATCTCACATCCCCATGTCTCTTTACCACCCTCAGAGCACACTGTGTCCCCGTGAACAGCATCTGAAGGGGGACGCTGGCCCCATGCAACTCGGCAGTGCCACTGTCACCCTCTCCCTCTCAGTGCTCTCTTCAGTATCCCTAAACCCACAGAATTTACATAATGCATTGAAATTTACCGATATATGTTATAAAACCATTTTGTCACATCAAAGAACACATTTTTGATCATATAAGTCAAGTCAACTGCAATTCAACTTCAAAGCTGTGGTTTCAAATTAACCTACAAACACCTGACTTTCTTAAACTGGTGTATGTTTTTAACACATAGAGTCCAAGTGTAAGTAGAATGCCCAGGAGAAAAGCACATTTACAGATGACAAGAGGAGGACACCATACTGTTCATCTGCTTTTGACCACATTGCCAAAAGATAATTATGCTTACATTTTAAATTCTAGTACAGGGGAATACCCACTCAGGACACCTTCCTGTCCCTCTCTTGGACAAGAGCTTTCTTTCCCTCAGTAAATACGTTCTGCTCATAAAAAGAAAAAATAAATAAACAAATAAATTCTAGTACATTTTAACATGTTCATATATTCCTCCATAAATACAAGTGACAAGCTTACGCCCATTTCTGGGCTACATACTAGACTTACAAAAATGTAAATAGTCCCTGTCCTTAAGTTTCTTATAATTCCAGAGTAAATTTGTGATCACTGTTGTTTTATTAAAAAAAAAAAAAAAAAAAACCTGATAATCTATTTAAGTATGTCAATTTAAGACTTCAAATTCAACCCAGCCTGTCAGCCCTGCCCCTGAGGCATGCTAAGACTGCCATTGAGTCTGGGAGCAGTGGCACTCGTCTGTAATCTCAGCACTTGGGAGGCTGTAAACAGGAGGATCACTGAGTCTGACCTATGTAGTGAGACCCTGAACACCTTGTAGATACTGCCCTAAATACAGAAAGAAAAAAGAAAAAAAGACTTGAAATTCAAAAGGAATTATAAAATTACAATCTTTTTAAGGACTCTCCAGTTCTATTTCAGAATCTGAAAATGCTATTTCAAGATGAGGGAGTTAAGGGCTGGCGAGACAGCTCAGCAGACTAAGAGCCTGCTTAGGCAAGTGCAGGGACAAGGGGTTCAATCCCCAGTACCACATGCCCTGCTGGCCCCAACCCTGCACTGAGCTGACAACTGAGTCCAGGCATAGTGGTGCACACCTATAATTTCAGTGCTGGAGAAGCTAAAAACAAGAGGATCACTATGAGTCTAAGCTGCGTGGTAAGACCCTGTACCAAATACATACAAAAATAAAATTTAGGGGCCCGGCGGGATGGCTCAGTGGTCTAAAGAGCCTGCTTGGAAAAGCTTGGGCGGCCTCAGGGACTGCGGTTCGATCCCCAGCACCACATGCTGCGCCAGCCCTGCCCTCAGGGTGGGCTGAGCCAGCCATAAAAATGAGTGAATAAACAAGGGTTCTGAAACAAGAATAAAATAGATAAATAAAATAAAAAATTCTTAAAAAAAATAAAATAAAATAAAATTTAATTTTAAAAAAAGATGAGGAAGCTATTCAAAGACAAATTGTGTTACTCTGATTCCCAATGAAATACTCTGCTGTTAATATTTTCAAGATATAGGATGGGTGCGAGTTCAAGACCAGTCTGGGCTACAAAGTGAGCTCAAGGCCAGCCTGAACTGCACAGGGAGACCTTGTCTCAAAAAGACAAAAAAAAAAAAAAAAAAAAAAAAAAAAAAATTTAAGATGAAAAGATATTTAAATAATTCTTTTCCAATTTTAAGGAGTAAAAACAAATAGCAGAAACAAAGACAAAAACAGAGTAACAAGTGACAGTACAAATTAAATCCTATCCTACTATAACCAAAACATCAGTAGCAAAGTGGAATTCCTAAGACCATAGGCTTGAATTAGGCTGACCTGGATTTGAATCTTGTCTCTAGAATCTTTATGATGTGAGCAGGTTACTTACTATGAAGGATCCATTCCTTTACAGATAATAGTAATTCTTTTAGTTTAAGTGCTTCATATGGTAACAGAACTTAGCTAACCATTTAAGAAACATGAACAATCATTATTTGCCACAATAAAACTATTATACATTACCACCAACGTCCTTGGTACCAACATTTATACTTTACTCCTTTAGAATCTGAATCACAAGGTTTTAAACATAGTAAATACTCAAATACTTGATGGTTTATGTTGGGAAAAAAACTTCATATTAATTCCTTCCAAAAGACTTCACAGTAAATAACTGATACATATTCAAAACAATTGTGTTCATCAGCTAAAGCAGCAGTTCTCAACCTGTGGGTCGCGACCCCGTAGTGGGTTGAATGACCAAAACACAGGGGTCACCTAAAGCCATCAGAAAATACATATTTAAACCCATGCTGTGCCATGGTGAAATGTTATTTATTGGAATTAGTAATAAACATTTCTCAACATATAATTAAATAGGTTTTGTGATTAATCACTATGCTTAAATTATGTTTGATTTGAGAATTATGAGAATACATAATGCATATCAGGTATTTACATTCCGAATCATAACTGTAGCAAAATTACAGTTTTGAAGTAGCCACCAAAATTATTTTTTGGTTTGGGGTCACCGCAACAAGAGGAACTGTATTGTGGGGTCACGGCATTAGAAAGGCTGAGAGATGGGGCCCAGCGGGATGGCTCAGTGGTCTAAAGCGCCTGCTTGGGAAAGCTTGGGCTGCTTCAGGGACCGCGGTTCGATCCCCGGCACCACATGCTGCGCCTGCCCTGCCCTTGGGGTGGGCTGAGCTGGCCATAAAAATGAGTGAATAAACAGACAAAGGTTGTGAAACAAGAAAAATAAAATAAAATAAAAAAGAAAGGCTGAGAACCACTGACCTAAAGTATAATTAAGTAGCACTGAAAATCACTCTTACCAGCTGGAGCTGAAAGCTGGCCACTGTGGGAAGCCCAATGGCCCTTCACAGGAGATGGACACTTCACGTTGTAAGTGTGTCCAGTTCCTAGTTGACCTCGAGAGCCACAGCCAAATGCATAGATGAGTCCAGAAGAAGGCACAAAGGCTAGGGTGTGTTGTCTATGAGGAAATGAGTTAGGGTATTAGTACAGTTTCTGTGGACAAAGGCAATGACAGTGAAAATCTTGTTGTAATTCTACTTGAGCAGTTTGCCTTCAGAGTGTGCCCCCATATCAAAACACAACTGCACAGTGGCTAGCTCTCCACAGCACTGTCCTCTGACAGCATACATCATGTAGAGGATGGCACTTGTGGAAAGAGCTACAAGTCCTACTACATGTGGCCTTTGGTTGGGGTGACGGGGAAGATGCAGGGTGAATCTAAGTAAAATTTCCAGAAGTTATATAGGATTCTCCTATTTTCCTTCATTTCTTTCCCATGCCTTGTCTCTTTGCTGCTTTGTTCACCTAAAAGCCTTACCACAGCATACTAAAATCAGACTTCCTCCAATTTCATGCTAAATATGCATGAGGTTAACAGGTCTCACAATGACAGGGGTTAGAAGTACTCTAGTTTTCCATCACTACCAAGCCCAGATAGAGCCATGTCTGGGTCTTCTTAGGGGTCAGGAAGTTCTGAAGAACACTGACCTGCCACATGCGATCTGAGTGACTTCACTGCCCATCAGCTCTAGAACTCTTCTTGGGTTGACCTCATCGTTCATGGAATCATGCCCCAGCTGCCCACAGGAACCAGCACCAAAGGTAAAAACACCTCCACTCTGACAGGAAACAACAAGGAACAATACCATTTGACCTCTGTGTTTCTCAGTTTGAGGACACTCCTCTACGGCCTGCCTATAGATTTTCTTTATATTCACCTGTTGCTTCACCGAAATCAGTTTGAGTTCAATAAATTAAAAAAAATATTTTAAAAAAAATGTTGATCTATGGAGATAGCTAGTGGCATAAGTGCCTGCCTGCCAAGCGCAAGGGTTCTGAGTTCGATCCCCAATACCAAAAAAAGAAACTATGGAATAAAGGTAGCATTGTTCAAGAAAATGTGTGCCCATAAAATATTTAAAAATTATTACAATTACAATAATGCATTAGGAAAAATTAAACAGGAGAAACAACAAAAGGAAACAAGTTAATTTTGAATGGCTATTTATATACAAAAATTAAAAACTCTGAAACCCTATCATAAGATTTTTTTTTAAGGTGTATTTGAAGCCTGGCTAATGGCACACACCTGTAATCCCAGGGGACAGTGACAAGTTTGAGGAGGAGCCTGTACTACATAGTGAGTTTAAGACTACCCCGAACTACCTATGAGACTCTGTCTCAGATGAAACAAAACAAAATGAACACTAGCCGTATTTGAACAAATGCTAAGGCATTTTATGAAAGTAAACATATAATAGTATTTGCTGGATATGAAAAAATGTTTATTCTTTCTAGAATGTAACTATTAGAAACAAAAAAGTTGATAATTTTAAAAATTAATTAAATTTTTGTCTTTTATATATTTGAATGGCTTGTGTTGAAAGAATACAGCATACTGTTTTATATATTTTTATTTATATTGAACCATTTTAAATATTACTAAGACTACCAAAGAGAAAAACATACACATATATTTTTTAGAAAAGCAGTCTATTCTTCTGGAAAACAAACCAAAGCTAAAAGGAGCATTTAGGCACAAGTCACAGTACTATAAGCACCATCATTACTCTAATCAATTCTAATCACCATCTCATACCCTACACCAGAGGACAATTGTCTGTGCTCCCTACCTTTGTGAGAACTGCTGTGTGCTCCTCTCCACAACTAATGTAGACAACCTTCTGTGTTCGTAAGAGTTTCACGTGGCACGGAGACTCTCGATCTGGAACATAAATTACGCATCAGAATGGCACTGGTCATGGAAATAAAACATACTCAATTATCTTAGCCTCCTGATCTGGGCTCTCTGGCTTCCTGCCTACACCTCTACTTCAATGTCCAACAGACCTCAACAGACCTACAATCTAACTCATGATTCCCAATTCTAATGCTGCACACTTCCCAGTTCACCCCATTTCCATCCCATGGGCCACATATAGTAACTTATCCTTCCAGCTTTTCCTCATTCTAAACCACACATCAATGAGCAAATCAACTGCCTTGACCTGTAAACAAGTCTGGCTTACTCTCACTCCCACCAAACTGGTCTAGCCTTTGGCCCAACACATCTGCAGTCAAACTGAACCATTCTTCCCAGAATACTTAAGTTACAGGCTTAGGGGTCTAGCTGAGGGGAAGATCACTCTTTCAGCATAGATGAAGTTCTAGGTTCAATCCTCAACAGGAGAAGAGAGCAAAACCTTAAGTGTCTTCCTCTCTCAATAAGGTAAGCCAATATCCTCACCCAGCTACACAAGCCTTCAAGTAACAGGGTGTGCATTCCTGCTGACCTCAGCGGCTCCAGCTTGTTCCTTTTGGTCCAGCTCTAGCTCACTGCTGTGAGCCTAAGGCTCAATTTGGATTTGACTCTCCTAGTACCCTAGTTGTCTGCTAGCATTGTTCTCAACTCAGCACTATTCCTGCCACAAACACAGGATATCTTAGAAAGATAAAACAGAGAACAGAATCTTGTGAGCACTAGGACATCTCAAGATACTCAAACATTTATACCAGACATTTGAAAGACTTAGCCAATTGAGGCATGAGAGATCCAGAACTCTGACCACTGACGTTTACTAAGATCTTCCTACCTAATGTCCTTTGTCTTCTTTCAAACACTATTACAAAAAGACCACTTCTCTTTGTTCTCTACAGATAGCCTTTTCACCTTCTGCCTGTCAATAAATTCCAAGCTTATGTTGCTTTTACACAAGCTCGGTGGTCTCAGCTGGTACCTGCCTTGCACAGTTCCTTACAGTAAGTCCTATTCTCTCTGGACAGAACATTTTTCTCCCAAGTGTCTACATGATCTACTTCCTAAAAGATTCTGTTCAGACACGCTCTTCTCAAAAATGTCTGCCTGAACACTTTCTGTAAAACAGAAAACTTAGTCTCAAACTCTGACATAAATATTTACTGGTTTGTTTGTGCCTACCAACTAGAATACAAGCCACAGACGTTCTCGCCTCAATACCTAACGCAGGGCAAGCACAGAGCAGATCTCACAGAGCATGTATTAAACCAACAAATAGGGCTTTTGAATGATAGAGGAATAGATAAAAGGTTTACCTACCTTTTTCATCACTGAGCCCCAATTGCCCTGCATTATTCATCCCCCAGCCAAAAACAGCTCCTGAGAGAGACAGGGCAAAGCTGTGAGCCCCTCCTGCAGCCACCTGAGCCAGAGGGATCCCCTCTAGGGACCTCACCTTCTGAGGGCTGGCTTGGGAGGGGAATTCCTTCCCTAGGCCCAGTTGCCCGTGGCTATTCTTTCCCCAAGTGAAGAACTGGCCATCTAAAATAAAAATAGGAAAATTAACATTACAAAATAAAGTATATACACAAACGTGATCCAGTTGTCAAAATCATTCAGTAGCAGTCCCTACACACAATAGCGAGGGAGGAAAGACACTGCACACTGTAAGCAAAGCCACAACTACCACCTCATAAAGCAGTATTTAGCTTAAATAAGCTAAGTTGTACCACCCTTCAACACTATTAACCCTTCTGCTAACAATTTTTGAAGGTTTAAGCAAATTCAGCTTTGAACAGGATAATTACCAGTGTCAGATCTACTAAGTAAGCTTTACTTAATTCTAGCCTCCCTAAGACCATGAGGCCCATGACTTCAGGAGTGCAGCTATGACCACCGGAATCCTCTGCAGAGGACTGAGCAGATATGCAAGCATAAACATACTGCAACACAGCATGATCTTATTTGGTTGCTTACATTTCTCTCCTAGTGAAATGGAATTTGAAAATAACCTAAAAATTAAAAAAAAAAAAAAAACCCTATATGCTCAAGAACACTTAGGTACATTCTTCTATTCCTATATGACCACCTACATCACTGTTGCACAGCCTGAAGAAAAATGTACTAGGCAAAAGGCTGTTTGAAATTCATAATACATAACTTAAGTAGAGAAAGGTTTACAAAGTTAAATAGCATAAAATATACTCAGTGTATTACCAGCTGCAAGAGCCAAGCAATGCCAGTTGCCACAGGAAACTTGCAGTATAGTTTGCTGGTTCAGCTTTTGTATCAATCTAAAATAGAAAAGCTTTTTTTTAAAGATAGGCTTTCACATGCAAACAGAATAATCAGAAACATCCCCAACTATATAAATATTATTGTTTAAAACAAACAACAAGGCTGGAGATGTAGTTCAGTAGTACAGGGCTTGCCTAGCCCTGAGTCTGAACCTCAACACAAATATATGAACTAAAGCATTCAGACACTTGGACCCTTTCCTACAATTCTGTCACTTCTCACCTTGTCCTCTCCAAATCCAGGTGTGATATGGAGGCGGGGACAGCAACTCCTAAAGCGCTTGAAATCTGAACCTTTAGTGTCTTTTTTTACATGACTGGGTCATGTACTGGGTGATGACTGGGTCATAATCCCTAGCTAGCTTTTAAATTTATCGAGCAAGGTAGTATTAAAGGGCTGGGACTTTTAGTCCCATCACTCCCATCCTTTGAGGAGGTGGGGAAAGAGAAAAAGTTTAAGTTATCACTGATGGGAAAAAGTGTAATCAGCCACATATATGCAATAAGTATCCATAAAATCCTAAGAGGGCAGGTTCTGAGAGCTTCTGGGAAGCTGAATACCTTGGTCCAGCAAGGTAATGAGTTCAGAGAGGGCACAAAGCTCTATGCCTTTCTTCCACAACTCACCTCAAGCAACTCTCTGTATTCTTTGTAAGAAGAATATAACAAGTAAAGTCTCCCCTGAGTTCAAAGAGTTACACAAGTAAACTGACTGGACCCAATAAAGGAGTTATGGGAACTCCAACTTAGAACTGATCATTTAGAAGCACAGGTGAAACAACCTGGGGCTTGTTACTGGCAGTCAAGTTGGAGGGACAGTCCTGGAGACCAAGTCCTCAGCCTCTGGGATTCATCTAGGAGATATATGGCTGGTGTCTGAGGCTACAGAATTGCTCACTACTGGTGCAAAAAATTCCCCACACATTTTAGGAGAAAAAATAATGTTTTTCCTAGGCACACACAGAGACAAATGGAATAAGGTACAGAAGAGATTCCTAAGAATATGACCAGTATCTAAACAACTTTCATGAACCTGCGAAATTGTTTTTCTTGGGATATATCCAAAAGGTAAAAGCAGAACCCCAAGAGGTACCTGTACAATCATGTTCAGAGAAGCATTATGTGTAAGAGCCAAAGGCAGAAGCAACCCAAATAACTGTGAAGAATGAATAGCTAAACAAAATGGAGAAAAAAAATGGAGTAAAGGTATATCCTACCTGGGCCCGGCAGGACAGCTCAGTGGTCTAAAGCGCCTGCTTAGGAAAGCTTAGGCAGCTGCAGGGACCGTGGTTCGATCCCCGGCACCACATGCTGCACCAGCCCTGCCCTCAGGGCAGGCTAAGCTGGCCATAAAAATGAATAAATAAACAAACAAAAGTTCTGAAACAAGAAAAAATAATAATTAAAAAAAAAAGTATATCCTACCTTGTTGTACTTCACTCTATTGGCTTCATGGTGTTGAGTTATTTACAAATTGAAGGTCTGTCAAAACCCTGTATCTACCAAGTCTCGCAGTGCTATTTTTCCAATGGCTCAGTGATCATTAGCATTTTTAGTAATAAAGTATTTTTAAATTAAGATACAGAAAATATTTTTAGATGTACTGTACTATAATATGGAATAAACACAATGTTTATAAAAACAGGAAAAATAAAAAAATTGTGATTCACTTTGTTGTGGTATCTGTTTTTGCCACAGTGATCTAGAGCTAAATCTGCAATATCTCCAAGGTGTGCCATAAAATGCAATATGAATCACCTAAAAAAAAAGAAAATAGGCACAGTGGCATATGTCCATAATCCCATCAACCTGGGAGGCTGAGGCAGAAGGTTCTCAAGTTCAAGCTCAGACTGGAAAACAACAAAATCCTATCTTAAAAACTAAAACACAGGGCCCAGCAGGATGGCTCAGTGGTCTAAAGCGCCTGCTTAGGAAAGCTTGGGCGGCTGCAGGGATCGCGGTTTGATCCCTGGCACCACATGCCGTGCCAGCCCTGCCCTCAGGGCAGGCTGAGCCAGCCATAAAGATAAACAAACAAACAAACAAACAAAAGTTCTGAAACAAGAAAAAAATAAAAAATAAATTACTAAAAACAGGCCTGGGGTTATAGCTCAGTGTGAAGTCCTAAACTCAATCTTCAGTAGGGGGAGGGGATTCCAACATGTTTCAAGGATAAATGTGGGGGACATTATTCTAAGTGAAATATGCAAGTCATACAATGATAATACTGTATGAGTCTATGAGCAGGTTGGATGTGAGGACCCTGGGGCTGAAAAAATAAACCTATTCCACCCTACCAGAATAAGTTTGCAGGTTCACTGATTCTCCTCACAGAAAAAAAAAAAAAAAAAAAAAAAAAATTTCTAGGACATGT
Source organism: Myocastor coypus (assembly GCA_004027025.1). Taxonomy (NCBI): domain Eukaryota; kingdom Metazoa; phylum Chordata; class Mammalia; order Rodentia; family Myocastoridae; genus Myocastor; species Myocastor coypus. Next base: position 24,669 of record PVJA010011565.1, read on the forward strand.
CAGTTAAAGACATGAAAAGTTTTACTAGACAAAGATATAGGACACACACAAGAGTGGAGGACAGGAGCTCAGAGAAATGAGATGCATTACAGGTCAGAGCTGGGTAAATTCACAGGGGTGTTTTCAAGGGGGTCACCTAAGATGTATACTTTTAAAGAGTCCTATTAGGTTATAATGTATGCTACCTATGCAAGTTTAAGTTGAGATCTGCTACCCACCAGGATTACTGCTTCATTAGGGTTGAAGGAAGCACATTCTACAGGTGAAAGACAGGTCCAGGGCATGAATTTATGGGGTTTTTTTTTGTTTTTTTTTTTTTAAATCTTAAAGACCCTTAGGATATTTCTTTGTGTAGGTTTTCTGGAAAGAAAAAGGCCTGTGTATCTTCTGTGTCTTCAAGGTGCTGAAAATGCAATTTTTATTTATGCATTTATTTTCTGTATTTTTTAAGGAAGGGTATATAGGGTGTTCAGGGTCTCACTACAAGATCAGACTTGGGGTAGTCTGCCAGTTTACAGCCTCCCAAGAGCTGCGATTACAGGCACATGCCACCACGCCCAGTCTCAATTACTGTCTTAGCGCACCCCAGGGGAAGGGCTGGCATGGCAGACAGGGAGATTGAACCTCCAGCCCCTGTGCCTGCTTGCAGGTGCTTTAATCTGCTGAGCTATTTGGCTGGCCCTGTAAGTACAAGTATTAAATCTCAATTTCCTTCTCTAATTTTTACTTCTTCTGTCTGAATTCTACTTACATAAAGTACCTACTCACGCTCATACAACAGAATTTTACAAGATAAAGAGGACTGGACACCACTTACACAACAATGCAAATATTTTTAATACTACTCAGCCATCTACTTAAAAATGCCAAACATAGTATATTTTGTGTTTATGTGTGCTTTGTCATGGTTTAAAACAATCTATTAGCAATGCCTCCAAAACTAATTTCCTATGATGGTGAAAAGGAGAATCATAACTATAAATTCTCTTCTAATCTTTGCCTGCTCAAGTGAAAGAGAAATAACATCAGTCACTTCACAGGATTATGCAAAGTTAAATGAAAACTTCTTTTAACAGCTGACAGGTTTACATGTTTATCTGTAGTAAGTATATTCTGCCAGAAGAACAAAGAAATAAGGATACCCATGTAGGAAAAGGGCATCTTAGAAGGTATATGTCCAGTATAGGAGGGGCATATTTTCTCAGATGTAAAAAACAGGTTCACATACACATTTGGGACCAAAAAAATAGAAAACTTTTCTTACTGAGCTAACTCTAGATGCACACACAGTTGTTAAGAAATAACATAGACTCCTTATATACTGTGTCCAGTTTCCTACAATAGTAGTATTTGATGAAGTTTTGGTGTAATCTATAACCAGGATATTGACATTAACACAGTCTATTAAAACTTCTGTTATGTCCCCAGTTTAACTTGTGTGTGCGTGTGTGTGCATGTGTGTGTGTATCCAAAAATGTATACATCAAGAAAAACCTGTATAGGCCAGGTGTGGTGGTGCACACCTGCAATCCCAGCACTTGGGAGGCTGAGGCAGGAGGATCAGTGAGAGCTCAAGACCAGCCTCAGCTACAAAAGTGAGATCAAGTCCAGCCTGAACTGCACAGTGAGACTCTGTCTCAAAAAGACCAAAAAAAAAAAAAAAAAGACCTGTATAAATATATTAATACTACATTTATTGAGATATGAGATTATACAAGTTACCTTTGGCCTCTATAATTACAAGAAGTGCTTAAAATGGTATCCATTAACTGTCAGACATTTATAGGGATGGCCAACTGGTGAAGGACATATATGACCATGATCACCTTTATTCCCCTTTCCCTTGCCATCCCTTTTGCTGCTCTTCTCCATATCCTATTTCCACCTCACAGTCTTTCTTGCTGTTTCCTACCATCTCTCTTTGAGTGATAGTCCACTGTGTATATATACTCTCAAAAAACCCTAAAAAGTAGAAAAAGCCTTGTGCTTGGGGACCAATGTATCAGGAATTAAAATGCAGCAATACAACTCTTTCTGTCCATTTTCAATTAAATTCCTCATTATATTCCTTTAAACTATTATAACTTTCATATTTACCATTACAGAAAAGAAACACCCAAAGGAAAAAAATTAAATAATATGAAAATTGTATACCCCTAAAATGGAGACCACTGTAGTGGTTAAGCTTAGTCAACTTGTTTGGCTTTGGTAATCATTGGGAAGAGTAGGAAAGCACTCCTCTGGAAATGTGTGAGTCAGTCACTGAGGCATAACCTTGGGTACTTTCTGGTTCCTTGCCCCTCTTCTCCACTGCGTCCTTGATCTGCTTGCTTGCCACCATGAACAAAGCATCTATGCTCTACCACACCCTTCTATACCAGGATGTCTCCTGCAGTGGAGCCAGCTAGCCATGGACTGAATTCCCTGAAAATATGGGCCAAATTAAAGCTCTCTTAAGTTGTGGGTGCAGGGTATATGATTTGGCACCAAGTATGTTGATTAATATAGAAAATTTGTAACAGGAATGTTATCAGTTTAACAATGTTACCTGTTACTAACCTGACTGTATGGTTTAGAAGTATTTGAAACTGGTCTACAGGAGGAGTTTGGAAACATTTAGTGATGGGAAGCTTAGAAGCACAACTAAACGCAATTCCACATCCTACAATACAGAGGAGCCACATCACTTAAAGGATACAAAAGGAAAGTGAAGAAGGACAGAGGGTTCCATTTCTTCAGAGGAGCTCCAGTCTTTGCCTTCAGCTTGGATATCATCTCCTGGCTTCTCACACCAACTCTGGCTTCCACCTTGGATCCTTCACTCTTCTGGTGTAGACTCATTCTCCTTCCATTACATTACTAGCCTCCTGATACAGACTTGCACAGAACACTGCAGTGAGCTCTTGGCCTGGATCCTTCAGTATACAGTGTGTAGATGGCCTCTGCATACTTCCTCATTCTGTGGCTGACCTTCATAAGCCAATCTTGTAATTTCTTATACATTTGAGTATCTTGTGTTCTGTTTCTCAAGTGAAACCCTGACTGATATAGATGTTGGTGTTGGAAGTGGCTCTCGAGAAACAAAATATAATGATGGCATTTAAAAAATGGTTTTAGAGGTTCCTGATGTTGGCTCTATAATTTGATGAGACTTAAAGTCATCATAGTCTCTCTGGATTCTCTGGAGTATACTGAAAATCCTTGGTGTGAGCTGCTTGAACTAATACGTTGTGCAGACCCATTTCACTACCCTACTTAACCACTTGTGAGATGTCAGGAGTTTAGCAATTGTGCAATTGTGCAGATGGAAATTTTTTAATTTCTTTGGCAAAGAAATATAATGATGTTGGCTGATTGGTCTTAGCCTCACTGGACAAACTTGTGAAAGAAAATAAGAAGTTCAATTCCTACCTCCAGACACAGATAAGAAATTTAAAAGTTTCTAAGTGTGTCCTAAGAAGAAAATCTCTCTTTTAGCCACAAGGCTTAGATTACAGAAACCCAAATGCAGTCCCTTATAATTCAATTGACTGTACTACAATATAAATGTAATGTGCAGCCTCAAAGGGTATCTGAAGCAAAGGTGAGTGCAATGATCATAAAAGAATGTGATCACATATTGGGATGAAGATTGTGGAAGGATCCTATGGAGGATGAGCTGAGTTGCTAATGAGACTATTCTGCCAGAGGAAGAGATTTCCCCACTTGCCCTGGCCTGGCCTCCATGGCAGAGGCATCCCTGTCTCTAGGTGTTAAATGTCTCCTAAAATATCCAGAGAAACTAAACTATGTTGACCAAGTAGGATAATGCTGAGACTCCTCAGGATCCAACTACACCACTCTTTTTTGTGTCTAGGCCCATAATCAGGCAGGCTTAAATCCCATAAGGCTCCAAAGGGTGAGGTACAAAATGTGACCCATGATGAGATCCATTATTCTCTCAAAGAACTTCTTAAGTTTTCTAACTCTTATAAGCAGAGGCCCAATGAGCAAGCATGGGAATGGATTTTACAAGATGGGATAATGGTGGCAAAAATATACCTGAATCAGCCTGAGTTTGTTCATACAGACCCATTAAGTAGGGTTTCTGAATTTAATGTTGCAGCTCATGGATTAAAGAAAGGTGTTAAAAGTTAATTTGGCTGGTTGGCAGAAGTATGGATCAAAAGATGATCCACTGTAAATGAGTTAAGAGATACCTGATATTCCGTGGTCTACTGTTGATGAGGGGATTCAGAGGCTTAGGGAAATGAGAATGTGGAGTGGATCTGTCATGTTAATCCTAATCCTGCACACTGGAATGAGACAGAAAATGTACCCTTAACTAAAACTTTGAGAAACAGATTTGTGAGGGGAACATCAGTGTTACAGTTTGTGTCTAGTTGTTCCCCAAAAGCCTCATGTAGTCATGGGGTGGGGACTTCTAGAGTTTTAGATTAAATCATGATCCACTGGGATTATAGGTCCTAGTACAGCTGGGATTATGGGTGTGAGTACTTCCCCCAGCTTGGAGTGGATAGACTGAAGGTAACATAAGAAAGACAGAGAGACAGACTTCTTTTTTTTTTTTTCTTTTAAAGAATTATTTTATTTATTTTTTCTTGTTTCAGAACTTTTGTTTGTTTATTTATTTATTTTTATGGCCGGCTCAGCCTGCCCTAAGGGCAGGGCTGGCGCAGCATATGGTGCTGGGGATCGAACTGTGGTCCCTGCAGCCGCCTAAGCTTTCCTAAGCAGGTGCTTTAGACCACTGAGCCATCCTGCTGGGCCCCAAGAGACAGACTTCTTCTCTGTTGCCACTGTTGCTGCTACTCCTCCCTTGGCTCCTCTGCTCTTTGCTACCACCATAAAAGGTTGCTCTGTGCTACTCTGCCTTAGAACCAGCTGAACATAGACTGAAACCTCCAGGAACTGTGAGCTAAATAAACCTTTCTTTCCTTCATTTTGGGTGTCAAGTGTTTGTCCCAGCAACAAGAGAAGAGTAACTAAGACAATCAGCATGCTTGAAGAGCCCTGTCACTGTTCTTCTTCAAGTGCCAGATTTTACAGTTGGAATTGTGGTTACTCAGTTGGGAAATTTAAGCGCAATGGACTTGATTGGATCCTGGAGTGGCAGTCAAGTCTTGGAGAAAAATGGTAGTTTACCATAAACAGAATCAAGTGGTGATTTCAATTGCAGCAGTAGTATCAGATGTGGTTTCCTTGCTTGAGTAGATTAGCACATCTCCTTATAGTTGCTATGCAGCTACTGACTTGGCAAATACTTTCTTCTCTATACCTATCCATAAGGACCATCAGAAACAATTTACTTTCAGCTGGCAAGACCAGCAATATACTTTCACTGTCTTATCTCAAGGGTATATTAACTTGACAGCCCTGTGTCACAACTTTGTTCATAGGGATCTTGATTGCCTTTCTCTTCTATGAAATAGCACACTGGTCCATTACATTGATGATGTTATGCTGCTTGGGCCTAACGAGCAGGAAGTCGCAAACACTCTGGATTTCTTAGTACAGCATTTGAGAGCCAGAGGATAGGAAATAAATTCAAGAAAAATTCAAGTTCCTTCTACCTCAGTGAAATTTCTAGGAGTCCAGTGGTATGGAATGTGTAGAGATACTTCTTCTAAGATAAAATATTTTAAGTTGTATCTGGCTTCCCCTTCAACCAAAGAGGAGAGACAGTGTCTACCGGGCCTATTTTGACTTTTCTCACTTAGGTACCTCATTCCAGCCCATTTGCAGAGTGACTTGGAAAGTTACTAATTTTGAGTGGGGCCAAGAACAGGAAAAAGCTCTCCAACAGGTGCAGGTTGCTATTCAGGCCGCTTGGTTCCTGGGGCCATATGATCCAGTAGATCCAATGATATCTGAAATGTCAGCAGTAGACAGAAATGCTGTTTGAAGTCTTTGGCAGTTCCCTATGGGTGTACTGCAGCAGAGGCCTCTGGGATTTTGGAGCAAAGATCTGCTATCATCTATAGATAACTACCTTCGCTTTGAAAAACAGCTCTTGGCCTGCTACTGGGGAACTGAATGCTTGACTACGGGACACCGGGTTACCATGAGACCTGAGTTACCTATCATGACCTGGGTATTATCTCATCCACCAAGCAAGGCTGAATATGTGCAGCAACTCTATCATTAAGTGGAAGTGGTATATTCCTGATAGAGCCAGGGTAGGTCTTGAGGGTACAAGTAAATTACATGAGAAAGTTGCCCAAATAACTCTGGCTCCTATGCATACTGTACTGCCTTCTGTTTTCCAGCATGCACTTATGGCTTTATGGGGTGTACCACATGATCAGCTATCAGAGGAAGGCAAGGCTAGAGCCTGTTTTATGGATGGATCTGCATACTATACAGGCACCACCCACAAGTGGACAGCTGCAGCATTACAGCCCCTTTCTGGGACATCACTAAAGGACAATGGTAAAGGGAAATCACAGTGGGCAGAACTTTCAGCAGTGCACTTGGTAGAACATTTTGCCTGGAAGAAGAAATGGCCAGATATACAACTATATACTGACTGTCCAGATAGATGGTAGGAATTTGGAAGGAACACGACAGGAAATTTGGCTGCAAAGACACTTGGCAAAGAGAAATATGAACAGATCTCTCCCAATGGACAAAGGACATAATATATTTCCCTTGTAAATACTCACCAAAAGGCAACATCAGCAGAACAGGACTTTAATAACCAAATAGATAAGATGACCTGTTTTGTGGACAGTGGCCGACCTCCTCAGCCACCTGTCACTGCCTAATGGGCCTATGACAGGGATGGAGATTATGTATGGGCTCAACGACACGGACTCCCACTCACCAAGGTGGATCTGGTCACACCACTGCTGAATGACCAATATGCCAGCAACAGAGACAACTACTGAGTCCCCATTATGGTACCATTCCCCAGGGTAATCAACCTGTGATTTGGTGGCAGGCTGACTATATTGGACCACTTCTATCATGAAAAGGAGTTAGCTTTGTCCTCACTAGCACAGATGTATTCTGGATAAGAACTTGCCTTTGTTGAAGGTAAAATTTCTGCCAAAACTACCATTCATGGACTCACAGAATGCCTTATACACTGTCACGGAATTCCACATATTATTGCCTCTGACAAAGGAACACATTTTACAGCCAAAGTGAGGCAGTGGGCTCATGTTCATGGAATTCACTGGTCTTACCATGTTCCTCACCACCCAGAACTTTTTGTGGTTCAAGAAGGCTTTTTACCTAGCTTTCAAAGGAAAGCTTGGGAAGCTAGGCAAGAAGTCTCTGAGAGGCCAATGTGCAAAGCTATGAAAATGTAACCCCAAGTGCAGTGGAAAGCTCAAGTCAGACATGTAAGATATATGGAACATCTGCTGAGGAAAGCTGCAGGCTGAGAGCAGAAGCACTCCTGACAGAAATCACCAGTGCTGCAACCAGAGAGCCTATCACGATGTGATACAGTACTTTTTTTCCTTATAGCTACTATCCCTTATATCCAAGTTAGATTAATTTTTATAAGAAATGAACTGATGAACTGAAGGGGTCCAGCGGGATGGCTCAGTGGTCTAACGCGCCTGCTTGGGAAAGCTTGGGCAGCTTCAGGGACAGCGGTTCAATCCTTGGCACCACATGCTGCAACAGCCCTGCCCTCGGAGCGGGCTGAGCCAGCCATAAAAATGAGTGAATAAACAAACAAAGGTTCTGAAACAAGAAAAAAAAAAAAATTAAATTAAAAAAAAGAAATGAACTGAAGACATTGCCTATTTTAAATTAGGAAATGAATCAGATCACTCTTACTTTCATGTTCCTCTTCTCTGTGCTTTTTTTGTGAAACCAGGGATTGAACTTGGGTCCTTGCATTTGCCAGGCAAGCACTTATTCTAATGAGCTATCTCCCCAGTCCCTCCTCTTCTCTTTGAAAACTTTCAATTAATGATAGAAAAATTCAATAAAAGAAAAAAAGAAGAGTAAAAATATGCTGTCCTTTAAAGAGGACAACAGATAGGTGAGAAAAGACCATTTGGTAAACTTGTATTAAGCAATAGATGGGACACCTTTAGTAATGGTACTGGTAAAATGAGTAATCCAGGTGGCTGGCCCTGGGGGCATACATCTTCCAGTTCTCCTCCCAATAAAGAGCTCATAGCTTTGAATTAAAAGCAGATAGTAAAGAGCAATTAGAGAGGGCATAGTGGCCCACTGTTCAGGAGGCTAAGGCAAGAGAAAAGATTTAAAGTTCAAGCCCAGCCTGAACAATTTAGTGTGAGATAATGTTTTTTAAAAAGGCAGCCAGGCATGATGGCGTGCACCTGTAATCCCAGCAGTTGGAAGGCTGAGGCAGGCAGGAGGATCGGTAGGAGTTTGAGACCAGCCTGGGCTACAAAAGTGAGCTCAAGGCCAGCCTGAACTCCATAGCAAGACCCTGTTTCAAGAACGACAAAAAAAAAAAAAAAAAAAAAAAAAAAAAAAAAAAAAAAAAAAAAAAAAAAAAAAAAGAAAAGAAAAAAAGAAAGAAAGAAGAAAAGAAAAGAAAAGGTAGGCAGAGCAGCACACACTGGTGACTATGACTGCAGCCCTCAAGAAGCTAAAGCAGGAGGATCATTGGAAGTTCAAGGTCAAGGTCAGTCTAGGCTACAAAGTGTGTTTAAGACCAGTCTGAACTACATAGTGAAACTCTATCTTGAAACACGAAAACCACCACCAAAAAGACAGATATGTTGGTGCCTTGGGAGGCTGAGGCAGGAGGATGGAGCAAGATCATGGCCATCCTGAGCCTGCCTCAACTGCACAGCCCAGTGAGCTCAAGCTTAGCCCGAAATACATAGCAAAAGCCTTTTTCAAATTTAAAACACAAAAAAACAACAATAACAACAACAAATAAACAAAGGAAAAGAAAGGGAGTGAAGGAGGAAGGTAGGGAGATAGGAAGGACAATTACAAAGAATATGAAAAATACTGATAAGGGATATACAGGGTAAAATTTCAGAGTAAAATAACAAAAATTCTATAAGAGAAATGAACTGATAGCCTCATGAGTCATCAAGAACTCTCAACAGACTGACTGCCACTCTCAAAGTCTACCTGAAAATAATTTCACTATTTTGAGTATTTTCTTAAGTGATAAAATAATCTACTAAATATATAATCAAATCATAGAAGATTTATAATTAGATAAATATTTAAAAGACTCAAAACCAAACTATCAATATTTTTATGATAAAGTCTATATATATAGTATTTTAGTTAATAATAATGATTAAGGAAATCTGACATTATTAGAGGCAGCCTTTATTCTATTTTAACATGCTTAACTGAGTAATTAAAATGTGATAGTAAAGTAAAGGTTAGTAGGCCAGGGAGATAGTTCAGTAGCTTAAGTGCCTGCCTGGAAAGCACAAAGTCCTGAGTTTGATTCCTGGTACTACCCCCCCCAAAAAAAGGTCAGTAATTCTAAGATGGGCAGAGATGCCTCTTTTTATTGAAACGTCTGTCAACTATTATGGAGGATCACTAGGAAGGCTTTCCTTAAATCACAGGCATCTGGCTCCATTTTGGCTAAACCTGGCCCTATTTATGAGCATTAATGTGCACAGAGCTGGCTTAGATTTTCTTTTGTCCTCTCTTTGCATTAAGCAATGTAAATAGGTCTAGCATCACGTCTGCTAATGCGTAGCCTTTAAAGCAATGTCACAGGTTAATGATGCCCCAGGGTCTATACCTCCCAACTAGTATGCAAGAGCTAGGCCTAGTGGCCACAGTGTCCTAAACATCTCAGGACATGAAGATTACACATCAGGGCTGAAGCACTGGCCCCTACGTATTTGGTATTCAGTCTGTGTTATGCCTATTATTCCTCCTTCTACATTCCTCTCTACATATTGCTAAGATGATTTCAAGCCTCCTACCTTGCCCAGCTCATGGCGCTCACCTACTCATTGGCTTTCAGTCACTCATCCCCAAGCCACTACCCTCTTCACAAATGAATAAAGCCTGGGTTCAGCCCTAGGTTGAAGTTTTTGTTACCTTTAATTATTATTCTAACTAAACTTAGGACCCCTTAGCTCCCTACCATTCTAGGTATATATTTATGTTTTTTATTTGCACTTTGGTTTTATAAGAAGTGGCAGATTGAAATTAACTTGCTAAAATTCCAATAACGTTCCTCTGGGATTATAAGTACAAACGTCATCAGACCACAATTGAGGTTCAGGAACAGTTTCCTATAAAGTGTCAGAAATTCAACTACTCACTAGGCTACAAATACAGTTCCCAACCTACTCACTTTGATAGGCCAGTATCTCTACAAATAATTGCTTTTATAACAAGTGCTTTAACAGTAAAAGGCAGAGCCACAGCATGAAGAAAATATCAACAAAATAAAAGAAAGGAACCTACCAAATGAACAGCAAAATGCAATTTTTAAAATAACAAACATTTGAAAACCAGATTTCTTTTTGAGACGTACTTACCTGGGTACTGCCACAGAATCCTCAGTCGTCATGAGTCCTAGTTGACCATCACTCCCTGCACCCCAAGAAAACAGCTGGCCACGGTCACTAAGGGCCAGACTGTGGGACTCGCCACATGCAACATGAATAATGTGCTGATCTGCCAAAGATCCTATTTGTTCTGAAAAATACAGACCAAATAAAATGTACAGTCTGGAAAAGATGCATTGCCACTATTACATAGAATTATCTTCCAAGGCAGTTTTGCTTTTAAGAGAACCGCTTACTCTGTACATTCAGCAATTAAAAACTTGATATATTTTAAACATCACCAATTTAGATTCTAGTTACACTAAGTAATATAAATCATATAGTGCCGGGCGTGGTGGTGTATGCCTTTAATCCCAGCACTTGGGAGGCTGAGGCAGGAGGATCAATGTGAGTTTGAGACTAGCCTGAGCTACAAAAGTGAGCTCAAAGCCAGCCTGAATTGCATAATGAGACCCTGTCTCAAAAAGACAAAAAAAAAAAAAAAAAAATCATATAAATAGTAATGCATATCCCAGATATCCTCTGAGGCTATATAGATATGAGCTGGTGTAAGGTCTGCAGTTTACTGCTTAGAGATATTTGGGCCTCTTTCCTTAGAGAGGCCCAAATGGGAGTGACCATATGGCACATTCCTGTAACTGATGGAACTGATTGACATTTTACCTGCAACAATGAGAATTCTTCCTTTTGACCCCTAAATATCCAAAATTCCAACCAGTCTTCCTTGCTATTTCAGAATGAGTTTTCTTATGATAGCCAACTACTCTAGCTGAACTGCATCCCAGTCCTAAATATACAGGAGTTAAGAGTTCTCTCTAGGAAAATTAGTTCATGTCAGTGCTATCTTGCAAGGATTTATGTATTTATTCATTGGGTGTTTTTTTTTGCAGTAATGGGGATTGAACTCAGGACCTTGCACTTGCCAGGCAAGCACTTATTCCACTGAGCTACCTCCCTGGCCTATCTTGCAATGAGAATCACAGCTAAAGCGCATCTCTGCCCTGGAAACTAGGAGCCACAGCAAATCTCCATTCTTATATCTCCCCAGCCCCCTTCTTTCACATGTCACAATATTCACATGGGTACTACAGTACCAAGAACCTAGGTTAGAGATGGAGTGCCAAATTGCAACCCAAAATCCATTTATT
>PVJA010011565.1:36412-54480 GCA_004027025.1 Myocastor coypus
TAAGGATCATAAGGAAGCTCAGAGATAAAAGAGAATATCGATACATAATGAAATCAAGAAAAAAATTGGGAACTTCTATGACAATTTCAACCAGTAGACAAATATAAAATAAAATCAAACAAATCTTACAGTTGAATTAATTCAATGAATGAAATCAAACAATAACTTACAAAAGCCATAAAACATATAAGACTGAAAAGAATTTCTGAACTTCAAAATAAGTCATTTAAATTAATTAGGGAGGAAGGGCGTCAATTAAAAAGTATAAAAAACCTTTAGAACACCTTTAAGAAAATATTATTTGCACTAAGGAAATTTAAGGGGCAAAAGAGATGGAGAAAGATATAGAGTATATATTTAATGAATGAATAAGCTGAATAACTTCCCTGGACTTGAAAGAGAGATTTCCATTTGTTCTCAACTGAGAAAGTGATCCTCTCCAAGGGACCTGATAATCATGCTGTCAAAAGTCAAAAGAAGGGGCCTGGCGGGATGGCTCAGTGGTCTAAAGCGCCTGCAGGCGGCTGCAGGGACCAAGGTTCAATCCCAGGCACCACATGCTGCGCCAGCCCTGCCCTCAGGCCAGGCTGAGCCGGCCATAAAAATAAATAAACAGACAAACAAAAGTTCTGAAACAAGAAAGAAAAAATAAAATAAAATAAAATAAAATAAAATAATTCTTTAAAAAAAAAAAGTCAAAAGAAGAAAATTCTCAACTCAACAAGAGAAAAACAACAACTCACTTAAAATGGAATCCTTATTAGAGCAGCACTGGATTTCTTACCTAAATTGCTTCTCAGTCTTTTGTTAAGTTGAGGTATGAATTTCTCAACTAAAACCTATCAGGTCAGGAGAGCACAGAATGATCTATTCAGAATGATGAAAGAAAAAACCCTGCTAGCCAAAAATACTATATATAGCAAACTACCTGTAATAAAATGTATTCCAGATAGGCGGAAAAAAATGGAAAAAATGCATTACTACTATTTTGTTACAACATGAAACACAGCAATGTTATATCTAGAATCAAAAGAAATACTATCACTGTGAAAACATACAAAAGTACAAAATTCAATGGTAGTATAGATAAAAATGAAAATATACAAAAGCTATATAAAACAAGACAAACAGGGGCCAGTGGGATGATTCAGTGGTCTAAAGTGCCTACTCAGGCAAGCTTGGGCAACCACAGGGACCACAGTTCAAACCCCAGCATTACATGCTGCACCAGCCCCACGCCCAGGGCAGGCTGAACCATAAATAAATAAATAAATAAGACAAACAACAGAAGTTATTACCTCAAGGTTTTTGGATAACAACCTTAACAGCAAACAGATTATTTCCCCAAATAAAATATTCAAACTAGATGAACAGATAAAATGCAATATCCTTCTACTAGCTGTGTCTTACTTACTTTTTTCCCCAACACCCAAAGTTAAAAGGGGAAAGATTCAACTCAGTTTGTAGACATTTCAGGCCATAATCAGATGGCTCCGAAGCAGGGTGGCACATGGCAGAAAGATAATAGATTATGGCACCACACAGCAAAAAAGGCAACAAGAGACAAGCCTCTTTCTAGCTCTATGTCATATTCAGTCTACCAGGATTAGCACAGTGCCAACATTATCAGTGGACTGATCCAAAAATCACCCACTCTTTAATTCCAGGACCTTTAATCCCAGCATTCCACTACGAATCAGTCACACACTCTAGACTCAATTACTTCTAAAAGACAGCAGGGCATGGTGATGCTGCCTGTAATCCAAGCACTTGGGAGGCAGAAGATCTTTGAGAGTTCAAGACCAGCATGGGCTACAAACTGAGCTTAAGGCCAGGCTGAACTGCATAGTGAGATCCTGTCTCAAAAAGGAAAGAAAAACCTTATGATTATATATGGTTTTAGGGTTTGTTATGGCCTATAACAAACTGCCTATAAGAAAATTACTGCACCAATAAAGACACACACATACTGAAAGTGAAGGGATAGAAAAAGATACTGCATACAAATAGAAACCAAATTGGAATACTGTTTTATAATCATGCCGGATAAAACAGTTCAAAACTGTAAAAAGACAGATGGACATTATAAAATGACACTGAACAATCAACTCAGTAAAATTACACACACACACACACACACACACACACACGCCAACATACCTAAAAGGATCTCTCCTTCACAAGACACACTGATATCCAGGTACTTTAACACCCATTTTCATCAGTGTCTGATCATTAAGACAGAAAACCAACAAAGAAATAGATAACCTATATTATGGAAAAAGAGACACTCAGAGAACATTTCATTTATTTATTTTTTTAAAGAATTTTTTATTTTATTTATTTATTTTTTTCTTGTTACCTTTATTTGTCTATTCACTCATTTTTATGGCCGGCTCAGCCCGCCCTGAGGGCAGGGCTGGCGCAGCATGTGGTGCTGGGGATTGAACTGTGGTCCCTGAAGCTGCCCAAGCTTTCCCAAGCAGGCACTTTAGACCACTGAGCCATCCCGCCGGGCCCCGAACATTTCATTGAATAGCTGCAGAATATATATTCTTCTCACCACTACACAGAGCATTCTCCAAGATAAACCATAGTTTTGGTCACAAAAGAATGCTCAACACATTTTTAAAATCTAAACTGCATAATACATCTTCTCTACAAAAGAATCTTCTCTAACTACAAAAGAATAAAATTAGAAATCAAATGTAACAGGAATTATGAAAATTCTACAAATACACAGAAATTATATATTTAATATGCTCCTGAAAAACCACAATGGTTAATAAATAAACAAAAAGAGGTATCAAGAAATTCTTTAATTTTTCTGTATTTAGGACAGGGTCTACAGAGTCTCACTACATCAATGGATTCCCAGTTCTCAGCCTCCCAAGTGCTGGGATTACAGATGTGCAACACCAGGCACAGTCTCAGTGGCCATTTCACTGTGGCCTGCGGGTGGGGCCAGCACAGCACACGAAGGATTGAACCCCAGATGCTGTATTCTACTTAAGCAGACACTTTAGTCCACTGAGCTATCAGGCCAGCCCCAAGAAGTTCTTTAAATGAATGAAAATGGAAATCTATGGGATATACCAAAACCAGTACCAAGTGGGAAGTTTATACCAATAAATGCATACATCCAAAAAAGGGGAAAAACAATCTAACAAAGAGTTCAAGGAACTACAAAAGCGGGGCCGGGGAAATAGCTCAGGGGCACAAGTGCTGCCTGGCAAGTGCAAGGTCCTGAGTTTGATCCCCAGTTCCACAAAAAAAAAGGAACTACAAAAGCAATAACAAATACAACTCAAAATTAATAGAAATAAAGTAGTATCAAAATAGAAGTAAAGAAAACTTGAGATTAAGAGCAATACAAAAAGACCAATAAGTCAAGAAGTTCCTTTGTTAAGACAAATTTGAACTTTTAGATACCTCAGTAACAGAGAAAAAAGGGGACCTACATAGTAAAAATCAGAGACAAAAGGGAAACATTATAATTGATATCACAAAAAATATAAAGGATGACTAGATTGATTATGAGTAATAGTACATAATCAAATTAGAAAGCCCAGAAACGGAGTAACATCCTAGACAGACATAACCCACCAACCATGTTAGAATCCTGAAGAAACAGAAAATCTCTTGGAAGTGGAGGCACATGCCTATAACATCAGCCACTGGGGAGCTTAAAACAGGAGAATTACCTAAGGCAGAGCACACCAAGGCCAATGACGGGAAGCTCTCTCTCCCCACACTTGCCTATAAGATCTCATACATGGAGTGGGTGAACAAGGAACCACTGCCTGCATTGGGAGTCTTTAACATTGGAGACCAAGCATACCTGAGTCACCAGGGAACCTGCCGTTTATCCCAAGCAAAGTGGGACATGCATCTGGCACAAAAATCTAACAATGGACCAGTCTGAGTCCATATTAGCATGCTGGTCTAACTAAGGCCAACACAGAGCTCTTACAGCTGTTACAACCTCAGCCATGCCAGAGTCTGTCTGATATTTTCTAACAGCAATCCCAGGACAACTAGGGTTTACACAGGGATAACATACCACAAGCACCTTGGGCACAACAGAGTCCCCATCCTTCATTCACTCACAGTCCTGGACACAGTCCCTGCCTAACACAATAGGCCAGTCCTATACCTGCTTAAGCAACAAGAGTAAATAGCTGTCTCTTCTACTCAGTACTCCAGACATCAATGAGAAACCAGCCAGAACTCTGCATCTTCTTTAGACATGTATAAATCTGCCCACATTACTCCTGGGCAGATTTGTTTCTATTACCATCTGCAGGACTGAGAGTCAAATCTGAGACCCTATATATACACTGAAAGCCTGTCCCACAGATACTAAAAAATAAACTGGGCAACCAGCATTGATCCACAACCAGAAGGAATCCACAAAAGGAGCCTCAACAACAAGGTCCCCCAAGTAGCTGAGAAGATGATGAAATGTTGAGAAGCAACATTTGAAGTCCAGGCACTAGAATATAGCAACGAGGAGGAAAATACGTCCTGGAACTCAGCAAGGATCTCTGGCAAAAACAGACACACATGAGAAGAATGAAGAGAGGGACCTGCCCACAGAGAGGGAGGTGGCAAATGGAACTATCTTGCTGATAGCACAAGAGACAAAACTCAAACATACACAGGCACAGTGAGTGACTACTGACAAACCCAGACCACTTCATGGAAAAACGCATGAGTGGAATGGACAAGATGCTGTGGAAAGCTGTGGCTGGTGAATGATTCCAATACAATTTATACATCCCTAGGGCAGGGATGGCCTTTTTTGGGAAGGGTCCAACTGAACTCAAGAACTCAATGTAGCATGGGTTGGCTCCAACTGGGGTTCAGTGTCACAGTAAGGCAGCAGCCACAGGAGACACCAGAGTGAGGAAGTCAAGTTCAAGCAGGCAAAAGGCAGCAAAAGTGCTGTGCTGTGGCCTGAACAACAAAAAAGGAGGCAATCTGAACTTTATTGGAGCTGAAAGCATGGGCTTGCTGGATTATCAGCTACCCGACCCCCATAATTCTTCTGCAGGCTTGTTGAGATTAAGCAGCATGAATCTGGCCTTTGTCTAGCAGTGACATTCCCTAAAATGGACACTTCTTTTTCTTCCTTCCTTCCCGCCACACCACCTTTTACTTTGTTTGCTCTTGCTTCTGAATGTGAACACTGTTTTTAGATGTTTTGTTTTTGTTGTGTGCTCTGATTGTGCTTGTTTCTTTCTTCTTTCCCTCCTGATTTCTTCACCAGTTACCCAAACTTTTCATTATCTTTATCTGTCCTTCCACTTTGCTTCTAATCTCTTTCCTCTTCTTCCATTTCACTTTTTTCTCTCCTATTCCATTAAAATTTTCTTCCCTGTGAGTAAAATCACCATATTGAGGGGATTTTTTACCACATACAAATTTCAGATTTTTCATTTTTTTATATGCATACAAATCTAGTTCACAAGATTAAAAGAGACAAATTAACAGTTACCGCACTGTTATTATTGTTATTACTATTGTTATTACCAATTGAACTTTAGCCAAGGAGACACCGTTGTTGTAATCAGTTGTTGTTGTGCTGAGGGTTGTCTGAGAATGTCATAGGCCAGTACCAAAGAACCAGGGGCTATGCTAAACAGGAAGCAACTTGTCATCCCCAATCAATTAAATTGTAACATACTCAACAACCAACATCCAGCTACACCTAGAACAGGAAATGAGAAGACATAGAAGCAGGATGCCAAACCAGATTTCTAGCTTGCCCAACACAAACCCAAGGGCAGTAAAATGGAACAATTCAAAAGCCATCCACCTCACCTCAAAATAGTAACAATTAAGTAACAAAGCATATGAATGAGGGCCTAAAAAAATAAAATTAAGGGCTAGGGTGCCACCTGGAAAGAGCAAGGATCCCAGGTACAACATGCTGTGCTAGCCCTGGAACCCCAGGCATGCTCTGCCGGCCACCGAAACTGGGTGTGGTACTGCATGTCTGTAATCCCAGCACTGGGGAGCCTGGGACAGGAGGATCACTATAAGTCTGAGCTGTGTAGTGAGACCCTGTACCAAATTAATTAATCTTTAAAAGTAAAATTACAAGCCAGGCGTGGTGGCACATGCCTATAATCCCAGCACTTGGGAGGCTGAGGCAGGAGGATCAGTGTGAGTTCGAGACAGGCCTGGGCCACAAAAGTGAGCTCAAGGGCAGCCTGAACTGCATAGCAAGACCTTGTCTCAAAAAGACAAAAAAAAAAAAAAAAAAGTAAAATTACAAGTAATTTTTCAGGTAACTACAGTGATCATCATAATAAGGACATGATTAGTAAAACTAGAGTAGATACAGATTAAAAAACAGAGATTAGGAAAAAGATGGAAACCATGAATGCCCAACATAGAAAAGAAATGGAACCTATGACACATTCAAAAAGATATCTAGGCCTCAGCCTCCCATGCTCGGGTGCCAATGCAGCTGCAGGTGCACAGGCTGAGACTGCAGACTCACAACTGAGCATCCGAGATGGTGACTAATAGCTCTTCAAGTCTGCAGCAAAGAGCAGCCTCCAATAAAACTACACTGCAAAAAATGGGAAAGAAACAAAATGGAAACAGTAAAAAAATTGAAGAAGCAGAACCTGAAGACTTGGTGGTAGAAAAAATACTGGACTGACATGCAGTGAATGGAAAGGCGGAGTATTTTCTGAAGTGGAAGGGATTTATAGATGCTGACAACATATGGGAACCTGAAGAAAACTTAGATTGTACAGAATTAATTGAAGAGTTTCTTAATTCATAAAAAGCTGGGAAGGAAAAGATGGGATGAAAAGAAAATCTTTATCTGACAATGAATCTGATGACACCAAGTCAAAGTAAAAAAAGAGATGCTGCTGACAAACCCAGAGGTTTTGCTAGAGGTCTTGATGCTGAATGAATAATTGGCACCACAGACAGCAGTGAGAACTGATGCTTCTTGTGCAATGCAAGGATTCAAATGAGGCTGACTTGGTGCTGGCAAAAGAAGCAAATATGAAACATCCTCAGATTATAATTGCCTTTTATGAAGAGAGACTAACTTAGCATCCTTGTCCAGAAGATGAAGCTCAATAACATATCATTTATATATATAAAATATGGGTCTTGGTTTTGATTTACTAGTGTGTGGAAAAAACATTCTAATGAAAATTAAGTTTAATATGTCAGTTTTGAAAGTAGTATTTGGGGGAGCTGTTGGGTTTTGTTTGTTTTGCATCTATAGCACTGGCTACTTTGAATAAATAAACTTTCGTAGTTGCTTCTTTTATCAAAAAAGAAAAAAAAATATCCAGATTTTTTTTTTAATTTTTATTTATTTATTTATTGTTTCAGAACCTTTGTTTGTTTATTCACTCATTTTCATGGCCGGCTCAGCCCGCCCCAAGGGCAGGGCTGGCGCAGCATGTGGTGCCAGGGATCGAACCGCGGTCCCTGAAGCCGCCCAAGCTTCCCCAAGCAGGCGCTTTAGACCACTGAGCCATCCCGCCGGGCCCCAGATATCCAGATTTAAATTTCTTTTTTTTTAATTTTTATTTTATTTTTTTCTTGTTTCAGAACTTTTGTTTGTTTATTTTTATGGCCGGCTCAGCTCCTCCACATTTAAATTTCTATGGAAAGCAATATGCAACAGAATGAGGCAATGTGCTCTGGACTTTAATGCCATCTTCTTAGAAATCTCTGAGCCATGAGAGCCAAGTGGAGGAAGAGGCAAATGTGCAGATGGAAATGTAAAAGAAGAAAGATGAGACAGAGGTCCAAAGAAAATAGCTTGTGCACCCATGGAGGCCAAAGGAGTAGAAATAATGCTGGAGGCTGACAACACTGGTACAAGTTTTGGACTGCATTCTGTCTAGAATGTCTCAATGGTTTAGAACTGCACAGCCATCTGATTGTCAAGTCCACCTCAAAAGAGATCCACCAGGTTCAAACTATGCAGTCCCCTGGTTTTTCTTTTTTTGCCCTGGACATGTGACATTCTAGACTATCTCTGTTCTCGCTTTTGACTGAGTGTAAAGTGTGTAAAACAAATCATCTCTTCTGTGTTAGCTGAAGAATCAAAAAAAAGGAAGCAATGTAAGGACAGAACATCAGATCTACAATTTGCAGTTACCAATCATAACAAGAAAGATTTCTTAGAAATACCAGGGGGCTGAAAAAAATCAATCTAAGAGTTACTAGATGATGCAAAGAATAATATAGATTGGACTCAATGCAAAAGCAGAGATATTACAAACAACATAAAAGACTTGCCCACAGAAGTAATGATAGAAAATATCCCAAGCATGGGAAAAAAAAATTGACATACACATAAGTGAAGCATATACAACTCCACTGAGCCATACTGAAAAATATTTACATCAAGGTATATAAAAATCAAGTTTCCAAAAGCCCACATCAACAATAAAATATTTATTAAAAGAATACAATATTAAAAGCTTATTAGAGAAAAGAAACCAATCACCTATAAAGCAAAGCCTGACAGAATCACAGATTTCTCAGTTTAACTCCTTAAGTCAAGGACAGTTTGAAGTATTTCAAACACCAAAGAAAATAACTTCCAACTCATACTGATGTACAGTGTAAAACTATCCAAATGGATGAAGAAATAAGACATTTATGTAGAAAAGAACACCTGTAGAAACTCATGACCACCAAGCCAGCACTCCAAAATGTTCTGAAGGGTATTGTTAGGGTTTGTGTGTGGTTGTCCCCACAACACCTCATGAAAGTCATGTGGCAGATGCTGCTAGAGGAGTGGCAAGTGGTTTGAGGGGTGGAGCCAGAGGACCAGGGGCGGGACTCAATGGGCAGGGCCAGAGAGGCACAAACCATTAAACTGACAGCTTGCAAGCCCCCACCCCCAACTCAGTGGGGCAGCCTCTTGTGAGGTATGGAGAGAATCATCCTGGACACAGTGGTGCCCCAGCCTCTTTTCCATACCATGTAGCTAGGGAAAGCAGTGTCTCGAGGTCTTGCTATGCAATTCAGGCGGCTCTAAACTATGAAACCTCTAGTATCTGTGAGCTAAACAAACCTTTCCTTTCCAAAGGAAGGAAACATGTTAGGTTATTTGTCCCAGCAATGAGAGAAAAATAACTAAAACTCATATTCTAGAAAAAGACAACAGAGGGCTGGCAAAATAGCTCAGTGGATTAAAGTGCCTGGGGATTCGATCCCCCCACACACACACACCTGCCTTGCCCATCCTGCCGTGGAGCATGCTCAGTCGGCAATTGAGGCTGAGTGTGGTGGTGCGCACTTGTAATCCCAGCTCTTGGGAAGCTGTAAACAGGCGAATCACATGAGTCCAATCTAGTAGTGAGACCCTGAACACCCTGTAGAACCTTCCCTAAAATACAAAAAATAAAAAATAAAATAAATAAATGGATGACAAAGATTACAACTATATGCATCCCAAGAAAATGAATCCAAAAGGGAAAAGAAGTATGAAAACGAAAGGGAACCAAGAAATATATGATATGGAGAAGTCAACACATATCAATTATAACAATAAATTTTTTTTTTTTTGGTCTTTTTGAGACAGGGTCTCGCTATGCAGTTGAGGCTCGCCTTGAGCTCACTTTTGTAGCCCAGGCTGGTCTCGAACTCGCACCAATCCTCCTGCCTCAGCCTCCCGAGTGCTGGGATTACAGGCGTGAGCCACCACACCTGGCTTATAACAATCAATTTAAGTGGTCTCTATACACCAACCAAAAGGAACAAGCAGATAGGAAACAAGATTCAACAATGTTCTGAATACAAGAAATATATTTAACTAAAAAACAAATTAATAGGCTAAAAGTCAAAGAACTGCTTTAAGATATTAGTCCATGCAACAGAATTAAGGGGAAAAAAGCAGGAGTAAGCTGTTCTCTTTGCAAACAAAGACAATTTCAAGCCAAGACTGATCAAGGAAGACCAATAGTCAGTATATGCTATTAAAAGGAATACTTTAAGAGGGTCTGGCGGGATGGCTCAGTGGTCGAGGGCGCCTGCTTGGGAGAGCTTGGGCAGCTTCAGGGAGCGCGGTTTGATTGCCGGCACCACCGGACCTGCCCTTGGGGTGGGCTGAGCCAGCCATTAAAAAAATGAGTGAACAGGCAAATAAAGGTTCTGAAACAAGAAAAAATAAATAAATAAAAGAAAAGAAAGGAATACTTTCAGAGGAAGAGATAACAACTACAATTATATATGCACCAAATACCAGCACACCCACTCAACTATATATAGCAAATATTTATTTATTTTTTGTTTGTTTTCTTTTTTCTCTTTTATTTAAAAACTTGACTCAAAAAACATAAAGAATAAAGAGATGATGTTGTTGCCTGTGTGTGGATAAATGAAGTGGTTATTATTTTTTTAAAAGATTAATTAATTAATTAATTAATTAATTTGGCACAGGGCCTTGCTATGCAGCTTGGACTCACAGTGACCCTCCTATCTGTGCCTCCCCAGAGGTGGGATTATAGGCATTGCCACCACTGCAGTTTCAATGGCAAGCATGGTGCAGGGCCAGCGTCACTCAGAGCCAGCAAGGCATGCTATACTGAGGATCAAACCTTAGGTTCTTGCACTTGCCAGGCAGGTTATATAGCAAATATTTAAACTTTATTTATGTTATGGCCAGCTCAGCCTACCCTGGGGGGTGGGGCTGGTGGCGTAGCATGTGGTGCCAGAGATCGAACTATAGTCCCTACGGTTGCCTAATCGGGCGCTTTAGACCACTGAGCTATCTCGCTGGCTCCTATAAAGCAAACATTAACATATAAAAATTAGACAAGCATGAATATAACTATAATGGGGATACTCAATATATAACTACCACAAATAGATCAGCTAGACCAAAAAAGAAAAAAATCAACAAAGTAATCAGAACTGAGTTGAACCTTTGAACTTGGTAGATGTTCACATATTGCTCCACCCCACAACGTAAGAACATATATTCGCCGGGCGTGGTGGCACACGCCTGTAATCCCAGCACTGGGGAGGCTGAGGCAGGAGGATCAGTGAGAGTTCGAGACCAGCCTGGGCTACAAAAGTGAGCTCAAGGCCAGCCTGAACTGCATAGTGAGACCCTGTCTCAAAAAGACAAAAAAAAAAAAAAAAAAAAAAAAAAAAAAAAAAACATATATTCATCTCAGATGCACACAGGACATTCTTCAAAACAGGCCACATGCTAGTTTACAAAACATGTTTAAGTATACCCAAAGGAAGTAAAATTATCCCAGGTATAATTGGCATTGGAAATAGCACATTAAAATATAACATCTAATGTTGAACCTCCAGCATCTAGAAAAAGCCTAAATTAAGACCAAAGCACATATGAAGGAGGAAATTATAAAGACCAGAGCAGTGATTAATGCAATTGGGACTAAGAAAATTCAAAGAATCAATAAATCGAAGAGTTCATTATTAGAATTAAACAGACAACATCATAAAAAAAAAATTCAATTAGGAATAAAAAGTGTGAAATTGGGGCTGGGGATATAACTTAGCAGTACAGTGCCTACCTGACAAGCTCAAGACCCAACTCCCCCACAAAAAAATGATCAAAGAAATCACAATAGATCCAGCAGAAACTCTGAAAATCAATACCTACTTTGAGAACCTGTATAATACAATGGAAAACACAGGAAAGAAAATGAACAGATTTCTAGTTATATCTAAGTAACCAAAGCTGGATCAAGAAGATATACAAATTCTAAATAATCCCATATCATTCAATGAAACTGATTGAAGCTGTAACCAAAATCTACCAACAAAGAAAAGCCCAGGGCCCAATGAATTCTTCCACAAATTAAGAGATCTAATGCTAGTACTCCTCTATATCTTTAATGAAGTCAAACAGGAAGTAATTCTCGCCAAACTCATTCCTAGAAGAAAGCTTTACTCAAATGCCAAAATGAGACAGAAACTACCAAAAAAGAGAGCAACAAACCAATCTCCCTAATGAACACAGATGAGAAAATGCTCAGTTAGATACTGGCAAACAGAATGCAGAAAATCAAGATTATATATGATGACCAATTAGAACTTATTCCAGGGATGCAAGAATGGCTCAACATACATACATCAATAGATACACCACATGAACAGAATCAAAGACAAAAACTACATGATCAGCCAGGTGTGGTAGCACACACTTGTAATTCTAGCACTTGGGAGGCTAAAGCAGGAGGATTGGTGTGAGTTCGAGACCAGCCTGGACTACAAAAGTGAGTTCAAGACCCCATCTCAAAAAGACAAAAAACAAACAAACAAACAAAAAAATCATGATCCTCCACAGACACAGAAAAATAACTTGACAAAATCCAATACCCATTCATATTTAAAAAAAAGGAAGATAATTGGAGTAGAAAGTCTTTACCTCCATCTAATACAAGTCATACAGAACAAACAGCCAACCAACATCATACCAAATGGAAAAAAAGCTTTCACTGTGAAATCAGGAACAAGACAAGAGTATCCATTATCACCATTCCTATTAACTACAGTTCTGGAATTACTAGCCAGAGCAATTAGACAAAAGGAATACGGATAGGAAAGAAATTATCTCTGTTTGCAGATAACATGATATTCTACATAGAAAACTCCAAAAACTCCACTGAATGATTTCCAGATTTAGTAACAGAATTCAGTAGCATAGCTGAATAAAATGTCAACATTCAAAAGTCAATAGAAAAAAAAAGTCAACAGAAAACCCACTGAGGGGCCCGGCAGGATGGCTCAGTGGTCTAAAGCGCCTGCTTAGGAAAGCTTAGGCGGCTACAGGGACCGTGGTACGATCCCCGGCACCACATGTTGTGCCAGCCCTGCCCTCAGGGCAGGCTGAGCCGGCCATAAAAATAAATAAACAAACAAGCAAAAGTTCTGAAACAACAACAAAAAAAAAAATTTAAAAAGAAAAAGAAAAAAAAAGAAAACCCACTGACAGAGAAGTAGGGAAACAATTCTCACAGTAGCATCAAAAAAAAAAAAAACAGAAATACTTAGCAATCAATCTAACAAAGGAGTGAGTGAACAACCTATGCACTGAAAACTACAGTATTCTTAAAAAGGAGATAAAAGAGACTATCACAAAATAGAAAGAGGGCCAAGGATGTAGCCTAGTGGCACAGTGCCTACCTGCCACGCACCAGGCTTGGAATTTGATTCCTGGTACCACAAAAGAAAGAAAGAAAGAAAGAAAGAAAGAAAGAAAGAGAGAGAGAGAGAGAGAGAGAGAGAGACAGAGAGACAGAGAGACAGAGAGACAGAGAGACAGAGAGACAGAGAGACAGAGAGGAGAGAGACAAAGAGACAGATTCATTGTCCTTAGATAGGCAGAACCAATATGTGAAAACTGACCATAGTCTCAAAATTTTTATATAGATTTAATGCAATCTCAATCAAAACTCCAATAGAATACTTCACAGATTACAGAAAAAGGTTCCTGCTGTGCCAGAAACTCTTATGAAAAAACAAAGATATTTTGCAGAAGTGAAGATAATAAAGCACCTAAGAAAGAAGTTTGCTCATAAGATGCTTTACAAGGCAAGGAAGAAGCTCATCTATGAAAAAGTCAGGCACTATCATAAGAAGAACAGACAGATGTACAGAACTGAGATCCAAATGACTAGGATGGTGAGGAAAGCTGGGAATTTGTATGTCCCTGCAGAGCCCACATTTGTCATCCAAATCAGTAGCATCAATGGTGTGAGCCCAAAGGTCCAAAGGTGTTGCACCTTCTTCACCTTTGCCAAATCTTCAGTGGCACCTTCATTAAGTTCAACAAGGCTTCAATTAACATGCTGAGAATTGTGGAGCCATATATTGCATGGGGGCACCTAAACCTGAAGTCTGTAAATGAACTAATATACAAACGTGGCTATGGCAAAATCAGTAAGAAGCTAATTGCCTTGACAGATAATCCATTGATTGCTTGATCACTTAGTAAATATGGCATCATCTGCATGGAGGATGTGATACATGAGACCTATACTGTTGGAAAATACTTCAAAGAGGCAAATAACTTCCTGTGGCCATTCAAGTTATCATCTCCATGTGGTGGAATGAAGAAAAAGTCCACTCATTTTGTGGTAGGTGTAGATTCTTGAATAGGGAAGACCAAATCAGCAGGCTTATTAGAAGGATGAACTAGGGTATCTACCATGGTGTCTTTATGATTTGGTCAGTTAATAATTTACCTGCTTCCAAATTGAAAAAGAAAGAAGCATCAAAATGTTCAATACTATTTTTTTGGTGTACTAAGTCTAAAAAAAAAAATAACCCAAATAAATTTTATAGGACCTACAATGAAAATACAAACAGCACGTCACACAAAAAAACCTCCATTCATTTGATCATTCATATCTATCTTCCTTCCTTCCTTCCTTCCTTCCTTCCTTCCTTCCTTCCTTCCTTCTTTCCTTCCTTCTGGTTCTGGGAATCAAACTCAGGACTTTGCACTTGCCAGGCAGGGGCCGTGCTGCTGAGCTATATCCCCAATCCCATCTTTACTTCAATTATCACACATAAGGCAGTCTGCACACACAACAGCAGCATGCTCTATAAACATGAATACCTTACACTGGCAGCACATGCATTTTGCTTTCCTGGCCTTTTTGTAGTACATACTTAACATCTTAATAGTCTTGCTGTTTTTGTCAAGAGGTTCTTATTATATGTGTGTAGTGTAGTTAATGAGAACGTAAATATTAATAAAATAAAGTGTTAAATTCTTAATATGTACTGTGCATTTAGAAAAGACAGCAACATTTTCAAGTCAGCCACCTACTTTCTTACAGAACCTAAAAGATGACATCAGAAATAAATTCCTATAGGGGCCCGGCAGGTTGGCTCAGTGGTCTAAAGTGCCTGCTTAGGAAAGCTTAGGCAGCTGCAGGGACTGTGGTTCGATCCCCAGCACCACATGCTGCGCCAGCCCTGCCCTCAGGGCAGGCTGAGCCGGGCATAACAATAAATAAACAAACAAACAAAAGTTCTGAAACAAGAAAAATAAATAAATAAATAAATAAATATTTTTAAAAAGAAGTAAATTCCTATATGAGCTATAATAAAAATACCAATATAATGCTACCAAAAAACAAGCTTTGCTTTAACTATCATACCCCAAGATATTCTTCAAATAAGACAACTGTATATTACACGTACATATCTTGTTTATACTGACAGCATGTGTGCTTAGGTTTCCTTTCCTATGTAGCAGTCTTGTCATCTCTCTTCTCTTCCTGTCTTGCCAGGAATTCCTACTATACTGTGCAATATGCACTTAACTAAAAAGACATTAATAAAATAAAATATCAAATATCTAATGGGTACACACAATAAAAATCAACATTTTCACATCAGTTGTTTACTTGCTTACAAGACCTGAAAGAGGCAAGGTATGATGCGTGACTATACTCTCAGCATTTGGGAGGCTGAGACAGGAGGACTACCTTAAGTTTGAGGCGAGCCTGGGTTACACAGTGAGTTAAAAGCCACCCTAATCTACAAGTGAAACCTTATCTCAAAAAAAAAAAAAATAGTCCTGAAAGATGACCAAAATTAAAAATGTGTACGACCTACAATTAAGCACAAATGTCTAAATAAGCTTTTCTTCAACTGTTATACCAAACAAAACTGTGTCTTGTTTTCCTGTACTTTTCTGTAGGGCATGGGTGACATCTTTATTTTCCTATTGTCATAGTAAGTCTTTGTGATCTGCACCTGCCTGTTCACCTGTCAGCTCACCACTGTGCTCTACCATTTTTTGTTTCTTTGTTTATTTCCCTGAGCAGAAACATTTCGCTTTTTCCTCTGCTGTAAAAGATCTTTTATGAGCTCTATTCCCAGTCTTCTTAGAAAATTTCTCTGTGTAAATAAATAAATAAATAAATAAATAAATAAATAAATAAAAAAGAAAATTTCTGTGTTATCTTGTATTTGTTATTTTCTTTATACATTATTGAACTATTCATGCCACACATGTTTAGAATTGAGTAAAACACAATCCATTTGCCAATGCTTTGAATTTCAAATGGCATCACAGTTGTTGCATAACTCATCATAACACCTCCATCTTTGATTTAGTTGTAGAAAGTTTTCATGTCAGAGTGCCACTTTGTCAAAAGTTCTCTATTAATATTTCCAGCATACTGAAGTGCTGATATCAGCAGTTATCAGTTTGTTTTCCTTTGCCCTATTTGAAGCTAACAGCTTTCTGGAATCCAAAGATTGTGGTGTACAATTGTTTAGAAATTGCAACATTTCATTTGGAATTTCTGCTTTGTTCCAGCATCCATTTCCTGCACTTGTGCTCTGTAAGCAAACATAACATCAATTAGAAACCTGTAAACTAAATGTCCAAACAATCTGACTAGTTTGGGACATGGAAGCAACAATCCTGCTCACAGCATCATTCAGTTGATTACTATACAAATAAGGATCCAATGGCTGAATTCCAGGATAAATGTCTAAATTAAAAGCATAATAAGGTCCAGACAGATAGCTCAGCGGATTAAAGTGCCTGCTCCAGCAGATACAGGGACTGGGATTCAGTTCCCAGAGTGCTGTGCCAGCCCTGCCCCTGGGGCATGCTAAAAAATGACTGAGGTGCTGCACACCTGCAATCCCAGTGCTTGGGAAGCTGAAAACAGGAGAATCACTATGAGTCCAATCTGTGTAGTAAGATTCTGTAGACAGTACTAAATATAAAAAATAAAAGCATAATAAATCTTAACATCTACAAGACATATTTTTATGCCATATTTTGATCCATTGCATTTCCATGAATCTTTCAATCTTTGATAAGTACGTCAGCCCTATGAATGCTTTCAGTTCATATAATGAGATATTGTAACTAATACTTTTTTATACAGCTGTTGGTACATAAAGAATGTTTTACTTGCATTTCAGCCTTTTGTATTTCACAGCCTCTTATTTATATCTTCTGTTACAGTTTCCAACACTAAATGGTAGTGCTGGTATTCTAATATCATTCACCCCTGCCAAGACCCTCACTATATTTCCCTCATCCCCTCACCCTAGTTGTAACATTGGATCCTTCCATTTGGTTGCATGA
Source organism: Myocastor coypus (assembly GCA_004027025.1). Classification (NCBI taxonomy): domain Eukaryota; kingdom Metazoa; phylum Chordata; class Mammalia; order Rodentia; family Myocastoridae; genus Myocastor; species Myocastor coypus. The sequence continues at coordinate 53,517 of PVJA010011565.1, forward strand.
ACATTTTATAACATTTCAACTAGTCAGATATGTATTCACATTGCTGTTTTCCTCATCATCAAAATCAAAAAAATTCTGTATTTGTCTTCAGTCAATTCTTGCTCCATTTCACCATCAAAGGAACTCTGGCATTCATCGCCATCATCAAAGCCATCCTCATCTCTGTCATCATCACTACCCCTAACATTATCCACCCACACCACTCTTCTCTTATGAAAGCACATATTTTACCATAATAGATCATCATGATCCATGCATGAATGATCCGATGACTTACTTTTGACCTCTTCCAAAACTTGTAAATCTGGGTTTTTATGTGCCACTGTTCTGAACTGGGCAAGTTCTACCAGAAAAATAAAGCTCTGCATTAATAAATCTTGTAAAGTTGTGCATCTGCTGGATCCTCAGCTAAATACATGCAAACCAAAGTTACATGGAGCTTCAAGTGGGTAAAAAAATCCATTTTGCCACTTTTGCACATGTACACACACCTTGCTGCTTCTGTATTTAAAGGTATGTGAATTAGGAATACCATCATAAATTATACTCAACTAAAACTTAATGGTAAAAGGAGTGGCATAATTCAACAATTAAGTTTTATTTTCTAGATAAAATTTACTGTATAAAATTTATGTATCACCTTATAATGGTAAATGTTTTAAAATGAATATTTAAAGTATTTCAATTCTAGAACCTTTCCTTCACCCCAGGATACAATAGATATCAACAAGAATTGCTTCCATTTAGGTAACTATTGACACATTTGTACCTCATGCTTAAATACATAGAGTGGGAAAACAGGGATCAACAGGATTACTATATATAAGAAAAACTTTAACATGAAGAACAAACATCAAGGGGCCCGGCAGGATGGGTCAGTGGTCTAAAGCACCTGCTTAGGAAAGCTTGGGTGGCTGCAGGGACCACGGTTCGATCCCCGGCACCACATGCTGTGCCAGCCCTG
>PVJA010011566.1:0-54341 GCA_004027025.1 Myocastor coypus
TAGTTTTCCTCTAGGTTTTCTAACTGCTTTCTTGTCTATAAAATCTCTTTACATACTAAGGATATGAATTATTCATGGTAAATGTTTTCCAAGTTTATTATTTGTTAATGTCTTTTGACACAAACTGGAAGAAAGTTTGTCAGAAATGATGCAGATATATAAACCATGAATCTGATGTGGGTTTAGAAATAATTATACATATAGAAGAACTTTTGGAAAAGGAAGCATGTGAAACATCACTATAATTTTAATCAACAAAATGCAGACTCTAAAACTCTAAAAGAAAAGTAAGATAGCTGCAAAAACAAAAATGGAGCAAGAAAATGTACAGCAAAGGGGAGGCAATGTATTAAAAGATAATAATTATATCTTATATTCACAATGGATATATCTGTCACTGAATGATAATTCAAACAAATACTTCAGCAAAGACATTTTGTATTTAGAGAATAGGTGAGGAAAATATGAGTACTTACTGGGTGTGATTAATTGCACAAAACTGGAGGATTTTAATGGAAGAGGAATTATAGACATGAGATAAAAAGAGCAATCGTGTGAAGTGATGAATCATTCATTAATAAATCAATGGCTTTAACGTGGATAGAATGATTTTATAACATAAGATTCTTCAGAACTCTGTTATAGGGTATTTTAAAAATGTTCTTCTAGGGCCAGTCGAATAGCTCAGTAGACTAAAACACCTGCTTAGACAGAGTGCAGTGGCAAGGGTTCATCCCAGGCTTGCCATGCTGGCCCCACCAGTGGGACGTGCTGACTAGGTGTGGTAGCATGAACCTGTAATCCCAGCACTCGGGAGGCTGAAAACAAGAGAATCACTATGAGTCTCATCCATGTAGTGAGACCCTGTAGCCCCTGAAGACCCTGTCCTAAATACAGAAAAGTAATGTTCTTCTAATAAAATATTAGTCAAATTGCTATTCAATATTTGTTGTTTTATCAATGTTATATCGGTGTCCTATTGACCATCACATCTTTTAATTACTGTCAAAAGTACAGCGAATAGGTATAATAATCTCTAAGACTGAGTGAGATAAAAATAGCAGGAAAGGATGAATGAGACAAAATAGAAAACTAGGCAGAAATAATGAGAAAATTGAGGAAGAGGAGGGAGAGTGTAGAAAAGACAGGGAGATAAATATAAGCATGAGTACGGGTGGGGCCTTTTTACAATGAGATTTATCTATGTTCCTATCTCAGGAAAGTTTGTAATTTTAACTTTCTGAATAAATTCTTCTGAGATATAAGTGGGAATGAGTGTATTTTATTGATGTATTTATTTATTTTTCTGTATTTAGGACAGGGTCTACAGGTTCTACAGGGTCTTACTATGTAGATCAGACTAGTAGCAATTATCCTATTTTGAGCCTCCCAAGTACTGGGATTACAAGCATGTGTCACTGTGCCCAGACTCAATCACTGTCTCAGTCTTCCCTGGGGGTGGAGCCTGCTCTGCACCCTGTGAATTGAACTCCAACCACTGTGCTGTGCTTACACAGGTGCTTTAGTACTGACCTACTTGGCCAGCCTTTTTTTGGGTGGGGGGCATGAGCATATTTTAAAATATAGAATAATTACTAAAAATGTGCTTATTAGTTATGTGGGCCATCTAGAGCTCAACATATAAGTTGAGCACACTTCCACAGGATATAACTTTAATCTAAGGCAAGATACAGAATATGGAGTAAGTTACTCACAAACTAGTGTAAAATTAAGAAAGCCAGCAGAGAGAGGTCCAGTTTGGGACCAGGTAGAGGGAAAGACAACCCACAAATTTAGGAAAATTTTTAACCAGTAATCACTCAGACAAAAGTATTCTATCTAGAATATATAAAGAACTAAACAAATTAGGAATCTAAAATTTAAAGGCCCAATCCAAAAGTGGATCCAAGATGAATATATATTTCTTAGAAAAAGAAATATAAGAGGAAAATAAATACCTGAAAAAATGCTAAACATCACTGGCCATTCAAGACATACAAATTAAAACAATACTGAGATACCATCTCACCCCAGAAGGAATGGCTATCATGAAGAAATCAACCCACAACAAATGCTGGAGATGCTGTGGGGAAAAAGAATCCTTCTCCACTGATGGTGGGGGTGTAGACTGGTACAACCACTATGGAAATCAATATGGAGACCCCTAAAAATAACTAATACTGGAAATCCCATTTAACCTAGCTATTCCCTTTTTGGGTATTTTCCCCAAAGAACTGAAAATATCATATCATTGTAATATATGTGAACCCATGTTTACAGCAGCCCAATTTGTGATAACTATATCTTGAAAACAATCAAAATATTCACCATTTAAGCCGGGTGTGGTGGCTCACGCCTGTAATCCCAGCACTCGGGAGGCTGAGGCAGGAGGATTGGTGCAAGTTCGAGACCAGCCTGGGCTACAAAAGTGAGCTCAAGGCCAGCCTCAACTGCATAGCGAGACCCTGTCTCAAAAAGACCAAAAAAAAAAAAGTTCACCATTTGAGGAGTGGATGAAAAAGTTGTGGCATTTTTGTACAATGGAGTATTATGCAGCTATAAAAAAGACAAACCTGAAGCCTTCATAGGTAAGTGGATACAACCAGACGTTATACTCATAAGTGAAATAAACCAGACCTCCATGTATAAATGTCATATTGTCTCCCTAGCGTAAGAACCTGAAACAAGAAACAAAATCTGAAAGGTATAACACATACAGCAAAATAAAAAGAAATGGAAATAAGGATTAAACAATGAAGACAAGAGAAAAAAGAAAAAGTAGAAAAAGGTACAGAGAAAAACAAGCAAATATATATATATATATATATATATATATATATATATATATATATAATATATATGATGGCTGAGTTGATTGTACTAAGAATTTGCATCAGTTATTTGAAAAAAAAAACAGTTAATGTGTACAATTTTCACTTGACCAACTCTGTATGCTGATATCTGTGAACTCAGCAACTACAATGAGGACTGCAATGTGTGATACAAGAACTATTTTTGAATACTTGTTATCTTTGTCTTCTAAATGTGTACCATTCCTAATGTCATATCAATTATTCTCTTTAAGATTTTTTAAAGAAAGTTAATAAAAGGTAAAAAAGAGAGACAAGAACAAAAATTTAAGTTTTATTTAAAACAAATGGTAACATTCAATCATATGTCCAATCTTTCATAACTATATCTGTTAATCTGAGCCACAGATTTGATGATAGAAATAGATAATATAGCAGCCATTGTTAATCAGCTATTTTTGCTTTGAAAATCTGTAATAGGTGTATTGTTGCATGTTGCCCTGTTTCTTTCTGTTTCTGATCTTTGTTCTTGCTGTTGTTTTTACTCTTCAAAATAAAACAATATTGTATTTTTAAAAAGGAAAAAAGCAAAATATGACATTTCCGCACTTTCATGACATCAGTACTTTGATTTTGTGAGTATACGTATTCATTCTAAAATAGAGGTGATACTGTTTTAGATAAACCCATAGAACTGTTGCTGTGACAGCATTGGAAACTCTTAAGACCTCAAATGACAATGACTCGAAGTTGGAACTTGCCAATTTGTCACTAATGTCAGACCTGTTGCTTACTCATTGGATTTTCATCTTTATCACCTAAAATGGAATTTTAAGAGTACTAAGGGGTTTCTTTGAAAATAGGGTACTGAAATGTGTAGGAAGACAGATGGTTTTTCTGACCTGATCAAATTAGAACTATGTCCTGAATTGGACAAAATTTGAAGTAGCCTTTTTAGGGGCTCAGAGAGAGACTCTAAAAGGAGGAGGTGAGAAGAAGAAAAAACAACACTTACTATACTGTACCAGGCATCTATAACAGCTTCATTAACACTGAAATGTTGATAATATAGAATTATATTCTTGGGCATTGTTTGCTCACAGAAAGATGTTATCCAGACACTTACAAATTAAAGTAAAAGGGGCTGGGGAGATAGCTCCGAGGCACAAGTGCCTGCTGGGCAAGTGCAAGGTTGTGAGTTCGAACCCTGGTCCCCCCCCCAAAAAAAAAAATTAAAGTAAAATATGACTCTACTTTTCACAGGTATTAACTCTCTCTAGCATTAAATGTTACATGTGAACTTGGATCATGGTGTAGATTGAGGAAGAAAAGTGATATTAAGTAATATCACTTAATTAAGTATTATCTCTTCTCCTATGGAACCTCCTTTTGTTGGAAAGATGTAAATGTAGTGAAAAGTGAATTATCTATCATATTTTCATATCTCAGAAATGGGCCAGAACTCTGCCTCTTTTGGGGTCAAGAGTGCACACGGGTAAGGTCTTTGTTTGAGAAGAGAGTCCGTTGGATCTTGGCCTGAGTAGAACCTCCTGTTATTGCTGCTTCCTAGGGAGTCATCTCACCCTCCTCAACCATCCAGTTCCCATGAGTTAGACAGTTATGCATCAAGCACAGCTGGCTACACTTTCTGCTGACTGCAAACCCTGGCCTGTTCCCCATGAAGGTGGCTTTACAAGCATGATAAAGCAAGAGTTTGGAGAGTCAGGGAAACTGCAATCCAAACCTCAGAGAAAGGTCTATGGGGCCAAACAAGCAGGCCCAGAGAAGACAGTGCATGGAGCTTAGGGAAAGAGCCAAAGTTGCAATGAAGACATGTCAGAGGTGCCAAGAACTTGGCATAGTTAGCATGCAAGGTTACCAGAGCATGGAGCCAGGCCTGAAATGGCTGTGGGATGGCACCTAGCAAGAACACAAGGCTATAATCACCCAAACCATTTGAATGTACATATCACCACCATATATATGACTTAACATTTGCTGCTTATTTCAATCTTGCTTTGATCTTATTATTTCTATTTCTCAGTTTCTCTATTTTGCACTGGGGATGTTTACCCTATGCCTTTTTGCCTTGGGATTACTTGTTTTTGATTTTTTAGTTTCATAACTAAGAGTTTGTGTTGAGTCCTAGACATTGAATCCTGGATGTAGACTTAAAACATGGTATGAATGTTCAGGGTTTACTGATGGATAATTGCATTTCCAGTAGTACATGAATTATAATTTTATTATGGCAGGCGGAATTATAAACTAGCTATTGTGTTCACTTAGAGATTAAGGGTGGTTTATAGAAATGTGTTGGGGTATGAGATTGGCAAAGTGTAGATGGAAACTGTTAATCTTGATAATGCTGGGATAAAAAGTCTAGTAGATTAGTAAACTACCCTCCTGAACATGTCTAGGTGAGTCTAAGAGACGTGGCTTTGGGTGCTACATTTTGTCCATCACGAGTTACTCCCTGGTGCTATCCCACTCTAATTTTCTGCTGGCAGGAACTAAGCAGCTTTGCCCCCAGCTTGCCCTTCTATAATGAACTTCTTGTCGTGACCCCATCAACTACGTGCTCAGTCTTATCAAACAAGAACTAAATGCAACCTTTCTTCTTTTAAGTTGGGGATGCTGAGTTTTCTCATCTGGTCAAGCACTGGAAAAGCTGACTAAGGGAGAATGGGAACATTCAGAGAAATTGTCAGAATGACTGTGATTGATGAGTGAGTGATGCAGGTAAAATAAGGATAGGAATGAAGGGTGTTGCCACTGAGTCAACTAAAAGTAATTGAATGACTGAACATGGATCATTTGTCAGCACAGGATCAGTTGTGAAGCCACTTGGAATCTGAAATTTAGTGACATCGATATTATCATCATAGAGGATGTGAATACATCCAGTACTCTTTGCTCCCTGCTTTTAGTGGTGTGTGTGTCTATGTGTGCATACAGATGTGCTTTTGTACATGAAAAAATTCCAACTGTGTCTGTAGCAAATTTTAGAACAGCATTGTAAAGATAGGTTATATAGAATGATGTTCCACTTATTTTGGATGTCAGCAATCTTGCTTGCAAATTGGGTAGATATTGGCTTCTAGATAGCAAACCTCTAGTTTTCCTTTCCTCCATTTCATTTTGTGTTCCTAACAAACTTTTATGCATAGTTTCTATGCACATGAAATTATTCACCTATATTAAACTCAATAAATGAATATGCCAGTATTCTATGTCATGATTTGCTGACTGCTAATGTGCTGAAATGCCTCCCAAAGTCCTATGCAAAATGAAAATGCGAAACAACTTCATATGTGCAAAGCAGTTCAAAGTGGTTTTCATTAGTTTATTTCAAAATGTTATAAGTATGTCAGGAAAAGGTCATATGATCAGATCAAATAGCAAAATCATTTATTCTTAATGTCCACCATAAAACACATATTGTTTCAATAAAATATGGAATATAATTACAAAAATATTCAAGAAATCAAGTCAGATAATAGAAGTTTATTCTCTTCCAGCATTTTTCTCCATTTTTGAAACAGTAAACATGATAGACAATATTATTTTGGATTTATTGATTTTATGGGCTTTGATTGTAACAGATAAAAATTTCCATGGTTTAGGATTTTAAGCTCACATAAAACAATTTTGTTTCGGCTTGTCTCTGAATTATGGAAGCATTTTAACAAATGAACAAGATATTCCACTCTGGACATGTTATAGAAGAAAATCAATAAACCTTCTAAATGTGTAACAGGAAGAAAAGGAATACTATATAGGATATAAAAAGCTCCATATTATGGCTAATTTAATGACCAAAACCATAAATAATATTAGAAAATGTACCAATTAAATTAAATTAACTCCCACATCCGCTAACTTTGTTTCAGCTATTTAAAGAGGATTTCCTTACTTCTTCCTTAGGGAAGGTTGCAGGGGCTGTGTTGCACCAGCCAGCTTCCTCACCATCCATCATTTGAAAGAGACATATCTCGCCTCCAAAGTGCTCGAAGGCAGCTCGAAGCAAGTGTCACTTTGAGTTAAATGCATTATTAAACTGTTGGGAAATTTCACATCATGGGTCATTTATCTATGCTAAATTGGGTCAAAAGCCTCTTCACTTGCCTAGATAAATGAAAGAGAAAAGCAAAATTGTCCTGTGGGAAGTAGTACTTTGACAAGCTTTATGAATGTGCTTTATTTATTTATTTATGAGTAGCTATGGGAAATGGAGGTGATCTCTCTCTCTCTCTTTCTCTCTCTCTCCCTACATGTGCTTTAAAAAGGTATTCAGACGTTCAGACGTTGTGCAGAAATAGTATTATCTGTTAGATTTAGTTGGATATTCTGTTGCCTATTGAGTTAGATTTAAAATTAGGTATAGTGGGAGAAAGCATAAATAGTAAATATTCATCCATTGGGTGTATTCTGTGGGACATGTAGTGTACAAATCAAGTGCAAAAGTGGATTTGGGGAGTATAAATTGAAAGTCCTTAAATCCTACTCAGCATCCTAAGAAAGACCTAATTGCCTTAGATTTACATTTTTTAAATGAAATGTGGGTGCATGAAGGGGCGATTAGATCTTTCACTGTCTAACAGAGACCAGTAAAGGGTAGTTAATCCACAGTGTTATGTGATCTAGTTCCAGTATGAAAAGCAATAGCACAAGAAAAGAATGTGGGCCAAGGGCCAGTCAGATAGCTCAGCTGACTAAAACGCCTGCCTAAGCAGATAGCAGCTGCCCAGGTTCGTTACCTGGCGTGTTGTGCCTGCCCTGCCCCTGGGTTGCACTGAGGTGGCAATTGAGACTGGGCGTGGTGGTACACGCCTGTCCCGGCACTTGGGACACTGAAAACAGGAGAATCACTATGTGTCCAGCCTACTTAGAGAGACCCTGTAGACCCTGTACTAAAACACATTAAAAAAAAAGAGTGTGGAACATTTGATAGGTTGTATTTATGGTGATGATATAAGGTATCCTTCGAACTAAACATGTTATTCAATGGAAGACGTCATTATTAATAACTAAACTGGGGTAAAAGGCATAACTCACATCAGTCCAAGGCAAATAGAGACCCATGGTTAACTTAGATGCATTCCTATTTCTACAGTATCTTCACTGTTGATTTAAAAAGAATTCAGGGTCAACAACACACTTAGTTTCTCTGAAATGTACATTCTAAAACAAGTAAAATTATACTCTTAAACTATATATGTCTTATCACAATTAAAGAAAAAGTAATGGGGGCTGGGAGACAGCTCTGTGGCATAAGTGCCTTCCTGGCAAGTGCAAGGTCATGAGTTCAAACCCTGGTCCTAAAAAAAAAAAAAAAAGTATTGCAGAATCCTAGAAATTCAGTCATATGGTTTAATTAAACATGGTGTGAAAAAACTGGTGACACTGATTCTTACAAATGATTCTGATCCAAAACACTTACACTTCCTATTTTTATGGGTTTTTTATTACTTAGCAAATGAAGGAGTCATATGATTCATCTCTGTGATTAATTTTATCAAATCTTATTTTTTGTCATTTATGTCTCTGACACTCAGGAATGAGAAAGTAGCTAGAGTGTAGATATGCAGACACTGTTTTCCTGAATGACTAAGCCCTTTATATTTTCTACAAGCATCGTTTGAGTATCTAATGAATTTTGTTCTGCAGTCAATGATTTAGTCACAAAAAACTGAAGCCTCATTCGAGTCTGTTCAACTTCCTGAGCAAATTAAAATGATGATGCCTGTGGCTTTTTTGAGATATAATTCATCTTGTACAGTTTACCCCTTGAGGTCTAAAATCCAAGAGTTTTTACTAAAATTGCAATGTTGCATGATAACTATCAAAATCTACTTTTAGAATATTTTCATTGCCCTAAAAGAAACCTTGCATCTATCAGCAGTTACTTGCACCGACCATAGCAGACACTCAGATGCCCTGCAGACAGATACTTTCCTATTTTCTGGTTCTATAGATTTGCCTGTTCCTAGCATTTTATTAGCTATGATTATAGAATATGTAAGTTTTATTTCTAGGTTCTTTTGCTTTTATCTTTTCAAGTTTATTCTGTTCTTTCTGGTGACCAAGTAATAGTTCTTTGTGCGACTGTGCACATTTCATCTATTAATTACCACTCTTTTGTTATTACTGTATACATTTTGGGCATATTCCTAGAATGAAATGGATAGATGATGTTATTTGTTTGTTTGTTTATTTATTTATTTAGTATCAGGAATAGAAGTCTAATTCTGTCTTGGTTAATTTTCTCTCATTGCTGGGACAAATACTCAACACAAGCTTAGGGAAGGAAAGGTTTATTTAGCTCATAGTTACTGCAGGTTTCATAATTTAAAGCAGCCTGAATTACACAGCAAGACCGTGAGACTCTGCACTACCCTGTCAAGGATTCACTCCACACTTTGAAGGGACCGCCGCCTGGGGTAGGAAGAGGGAGGTCTGACAATGTGTGCTGTCAGTTTAATGCTTTGTGCCTCTCTGGCCCTGACCCTCGACCTCCAACCTAGTCCTCTGGCCATGCCGCTCAAGGCACTCCCTGCTCCTCCAGCAGCATCTGCCCCATGACGTACATAAGGCTTTGGAGGGACAACTAGACAGAAAATGTAACATTCCACCCCCAGACCCTCAAAGTCTCACACACATACCTTTCTGAAAAAGGCATTTTAGTCCATCTCTAAGAGTTGCCAAAGTCCTAACAGTTTCAGCATTGCTGAAAAGCCCAAGTCCCAACTCCTCCAAGATCCAAGGCAAACTCTCAACTGTGAACCCTTATACAAAAGAGAAGTTAAATGCATCCAACATTCAAAGGCACGAGACAAACATTGACATTCCAAAAGGCAGGGAAAACACTGAGTCCTCCAGTTCCATGTGGAACATCGGAAGCAATCCGTGGCAAAATGTGGGATCCATGTGGACTTACCCGTACAGCACTCTTGCTGATAGCTTCTATAGCTTCCCTCTTAGGCTGGCTTTGTTCCCTCCTTTGCCTTAGTTGATCCACACTTCTGACTTTTCCAGACTTCTGGAGTTTCCACTGAATTGGCTTCTCACTCAGATTTGCACAGTGGTCTCTCAGGGGTACACTGACTGTTTTCCCAGACCTTCTTCTGAAATCAAGGTGGAAGTCTTCTTAAGCTCAGAAGGCCTGCATTTTTCAGGCACCTAAAATCAATGCCACGTGGATAATGCAAGGGTCTGCTAACAAATGGAGCAGTAGCCAGGCTCCCTTCTTTCTTGGCTATAGGGGTCGAATGCCTGGATTACTAAGCACTGACCTTGATTCTCAGAAACAAATTCTCTATGCTAGTGCCATTCTGTAATCTGGTGTGGCAGCCGTCTACATTCTGGAACTTGGTGTGGCTGCCATCTCCATTTTGGAAAATAGGGTTCTGTAGCTTTCTCCTCAAAGCAAAGTCCCTCACCCTTGGCATTCTGAGGCTGCAAAGGGCGAGGACCTGCCACCTCCTGTGATGCCCTCAGGATATCTTTTCTATTCTCCTGTTCCTCCTTGGCAATGGAGACCTCAGTTCTCTGTTACAGCAGCCCATAGCCTTCTTGGCACTTTCTTTATGGCCAAACTCACTACAGTTTATTTCATTCTGCTGGGATCTTTGTTCTTCATTCTCAACATATATTTCACTAAGCGCCCCCATGATAACCATGCCACTGCCCCAGTGTTTGACTGCTTTGAGATTTCCTTTGAAAGATGAATCAGTCCTCCATGTCTAATCTCAGTCTCAGGCAAAGTCTCTAGACACAGGCAAAATTCAGACAGACTTTGGGCCAAGCTAAAACACAAATGATCTGGAGTTCAGCAACCAATGCAGTCCTTCTTTCCAGCAGAAAGCTCCCCAGCCTGGTCTTTACAGTGAAGCTTCCTATCAGCATTCTGGTCTGAGCTCTGACCAGAATCTCCCGAACAGAACAGCTGAAGCTGTTCCAGTGCTTTGTTTGTAGTTGACATCTCTGAACCTTTTCTATCTCTTCCAGTAAGCCATTCCCAAAAGCTTATAATCCACATTGTCAGGTATAACTACAGCAATGACCCCACCCTTCTTGTACCAAATTCTGTCTTAGTTACTTTTCTCTCATTGCTGGGACAAATGCATGACATATATGCTTAGGGAAGGAAAGGATTATTTAGCTCACAGTTAGTGGAGGTTTTATAATTTAGCGCAGCCTTCATTACATATCAAGACCTCGAGACTCTACACTGCCATGTTCAGAATGATTTGCTCTGTACCTCCAAGAGAATGATGCCTGGGAGTGGGAGGGGGAATGTCTGACAGCACATGTTGTCAGTTTAATGATTCATGTGTCTCTGGCAACGCCCTCAAGTTCCACCCTGGTGTTCTGGCCACAACCTTGAAGCCACTCACTGCTCCTCCAGCAGCATCTGCCCCATGACCTACATGAGGCCTTGGGATAACAACTAGACACAAAATATAACATGGGAGCAGAAGTCAGGACCTTGTGCTTCCAGGCAGGCATTGTGCCACAAGGATATAATAATTTTACATTTTATGCTTTTTCTGTTCTCCAATGTAACTATAGCATCTTACATTTCCATCAGCGAGGTAAAAGTGTTCCAAGTTCTCCACATTCTTATCACTTGATATTATCTAATCTTTCTATCATGGCCATACCAGTGTGTATGAAGTGATACCTCCTGGTTTTCGTTTGCACTCTCCTGGCTAATGATTTTGAGCATTGTTGGCACTGAATATCAATTTTTGTCTATTTTAAAGGGGATTCTGTAGTGCCAGCCTGGCAAATGTAAGGTCATGAGTTCCAATTCTGGTCCCACTAAAAAAAAATAAATAAATAAAAAATAAAAAATAAATAAATAAATAAATAAATAATAACTAAATAAATAAATAAAGTGGATTCCCTTTCATTTTAAGTTGTAAGTGGTCTTTATTTTTTACTGTTCCAATGTGTGTAATCAAATATTTAATTAGCATATGTATTCTTTTTCATTTTTTCCTCACTTTGTTGTCTCTGATACCATATTAGTTGGAAAACATACTTTGATTTCATTTTCAAAAATTTATTGAGGTGTAGTTAACACCTCACATATGGTCTGTGTTAGAAAATGTTACATTACTGCCTGGCAAGTGCAAGGTTGTGAGTTTGAACCCCGGTCCTGAAAAAAAAAAAGTTACATTACCCCTTGAAAAGAAAGTACCTGCTTCTGTTGAGTGCTATACAGAAGTCCCCTAGGTCTTGTTGGTGTATCACTTCTAGGACTTTTGGCTAAAATCAAGGGTAAGTCTAGTTGGTTATAATATTTTAAAAATGTTGTAGTATTTTATTGTTCTATTTAGTTTTATATACTGAAAATAGAATATTAAACTCTTCAATTACTTTAGCTAAACTCTACCAGTGTCTGTTTCTCATATTTGAGGTTCTATTTTAGGTAGAAATAGTCACATTTGTAAATATTACACGTTGCTGATGCGTTGACCGTCTGGCACACAAATCTCTGTCTCTAGTAGTGCTTTTCTTTAAAGGCCTGTTAATATAGTCACTCAAGATTACTTAACATTACTTAACAGATTACTACCATTTTGTTTTCAATATATTCTGTCTTTGAATATAAAATGTTTGTGGGTAACCTATAGATGTCATATAATTGAACAATATTTTTCCAGTGTGTATGAAAATCTCTAATTCATTCAATTGCAATGTTTGCATAAATTAATCTATTCCACTCAACTTTGTATTTTTTGTCTTTTTGTTCCTTTGCTCATCTGCTGCTGCTTTATTTTGAATTGAATATATACCATTTTAAATTTATTTATTTTTCACTTTTAGATCATTATTATAGGGTTTTAAAACACTATACTTTTAATATCAGAATCTACTTCTGATTACAAATAATTCAAATCCACATCATTACATTGCTATAGGTATTAATTTATATAACATTATGCATATTAAAAATGCAAAGATAAGAGAAAGTATAATTTTTATATAACCTTATTTATTATTTCTAATTTTCTTAATTTATGCCTTTATATTTGAGTTGCCATCTGGTATCATTTCTTTATTTAGTACAGCTTTTCTGTCATTCTCCTATGTGCTTTTATTGTCAATATATTGTTTTTCTGTTGATTATAAGCACAATAGAACAATTCTATACTTACTGTTGGATGTAATTCCTTTAGGATTGGGAAAGAAAGGACTTGAAACATGAATGTATATTCTCTTTTATAATTGCATAATTATCTTACAGGTGCTCTACTTTTTCATGAAATATGTTCTGAGGTTACATGTCTTTACTGAGAAACTTCTTTTAGTAGATATTCTAGTACAAACAACTTTTGACACTTGTCTCTGGATGTATTCAGTTTGCCTGAACTTTTAAAAGTAAGCTTTTCTAGATATGATGCTTTAGTGGAAAGACTCTGTATGTTATCCCATCCCCTCTTATTATCCATTATTTTGATGAATAACCATCTGTTAATAATACTGGAATTTTCTTATCCGTGATTTGAATTTCTCTTGCGGGTTAAGAGAAATTGTCTTTTCACGTTTTTATTACAATGTGTCCAAGCATGTATATATTTCTTTGTGTGCTTCACATTAAGAGTTTGTGAACTATAGCTGTGGACTCACGTTTCTTGTCACTGAAACACAATATTAGACACACACAATGTAAAAGAGAAGTTTATTTTGAGTCACAGTTTTTAAATGGTTCTGTCTGTGATCACTGGCATCAAATCAGATGGGGATGACAAAAAAGAAGAGTAGGAAAGTTTTACCCTTCCTGTCATGACACTAGTAGGTTGCATCTTACCAGAATCCATCTCTACTGGTACATTCTACTATGGGTTTTTCAGAGGATTAGTACAGTGCTGAGTATAGGACCTTCTATAAGACTTCAGGAACGGTGGTAGTTGATACATTGTGCCAACGTGAGGCATAGCATGCTTGGCTGGTGTTCATCAACTCCGTGCCTTAGGGTGTGGAGGACCCTTTGTGAGTGTGAAGAGCCTCCCCCCCCCCCCCCCGCCCCGGGTTGAAAATGTCTGGCCCTAAAATGACTCAGCACAAAAAGTATATAAAGGAGTTGTGGAAGGATTCTGCATGCCACTTCTTCAGAAGCTTGATCTTCACAGCCATGCCACTTTCCTCAAAGGAGCTTCAGTCTTTGCAGTCAGCATGGAAAGAAGGGAGAGAGGCTTGCTGGAAACTTCAGCTGTATCTCCTCCCTTTGCTTTTCACTGTTTTCTGCTGCCATTAGCTACTGTCTTCTGCCTTGCGGCAGTCTGTGTTGGAGTCAGTGGAGTATGGACTGAGACCTTCACTGTGAGCTAAATAAAAGTTTCCTTTTTAATTTTGGGTATTGAGTATTTTGTCTCAACAATGAGAAAAGAGTAACTGAGACAAGGGCATTCTAAGTCTAACCTATAATATTTCACTTCTGGTGCTCAAAAGACTTATGTTCATCTTCTTATGCAAAATTGTTGTACGTTGTGTGTTGATGCTGAAAGAAATGACGAGAAGACCCGATGAATATGCTTCAGAGGACTCACTGAGCCTTGTCTCTCTCAAAGTGAGCCCAGAGCTGCAGAAACAGCTCACCTTCATTGAGGGTTATAATCAGGTTAAGGAATGTGCAAAACTACTTTGGTGAATACAGATTACAAATCACTATGTCTTCTCCTATTTACCTAACAGTAGGTTCACACAGATGTTAAAAGATAATCAAGGAGCAGGGGACGTGACAACCCTTAACATCCCAAGTAAGAGGTCATTGAACAGGACACCAGCAAGAGAAGCTGCCATCTGCAGTTGTAAATTCCAGCTATCCAGGACCTACAACAGACAGCAGCCCTTCCTGGGCTCTGTTTTTTGTTTCCTGCTTCTCAGGATATCAATTGGGCATATTACTATGCAAAATGCACTTGAGGGTCTCTGAAGTGCCCAAATATTAACAGTTGCTGAAAAGCTCAAGTCCAAAGTCTCCTCTAAGACTGAAGGCAAACTGACCTGTGAGTTCCTGTGAAAATTAGAAAGAAAGTTAAGCACTATGGAAATAGAACATAACAGGATAAGCTTTCCATTTCAGAAGGGAGAAATAGGGAGATAGAAAGGGAAGGGACAAAAGCGAGCCAGAAATCTGGTAGAGGCTAAATATTAAATTATGACCCTTAGTCTGTGTAAAGTCGTGGTGGAAGTGAGCTCCAAAGACTTGGATCACCCTGTCCTTATGCCATTGGTGGTCACAATCGACATGGGCTCCATCCTTCAGAGGCTCCACCCTCTGCCTTTGGAAAGTGGCACAATTTTCTTAACAGGCATTATGTGTTGTTGGCATTTCCAGCTTCCTGAATGCTGCACTGTGCTGTTGGCTTCATTGTCACAACTTCATGCTGTTCTTTTCATGTCTTCTTATGAAATCTCAGTGGAATTCTCTCTGGACCCACACATCTTATATTCTACATGCCTATAAACCCGAACCATGTGGGTGATAATGGCAAAGCCTGCCATTAGCTTAACACTAACAAGGGCCCTTATAACATAGCTGCAGAGGACTCAGAGTGCCTAGATGATTAAACTCTTAGAAACTATTTCCTTTCTCACCCTAAATGAATTGGGCACCCTGGGGAGTGTTTTTGATGTCAAGTCTTTCATTTGTTATTTATGCTCCTGTTTATCCCTCTAAACCTAGCTGAAAACAGCCAGAATACAAGAGATTCAAATTTGAGTTGCCTTGAAATTTTCTGCTTCCAATTATTGCTCTTCTTTCATTAATCTCTGTTTCCCATAGAATTTTAGGAAATGGGAAAATTTATAGACCGATTTTCTGCCACCACATAATCCGGATGGCTCTAGACCAATTGCCAATGGAGTCTTTGTTCCTAGATGAAACTTCCTTAGTCCTCATGCTACTGTCTGTGTTCCTATCACATTTTGGTCTTTGAAACTTTCATGAGAATCTCACATCAAGCTCAGTTTATATTGTTCTAAGGCTTTTCTAGTCAAACTCTCTAAATTTCAAAATTTGCTGAAAACTACTTCTGAAAATTATAAGCCACATGGCCATGTATAGTCACAGAAACAATCCGACTGTTAGCACAGAAATGTGTTTTTGTTATTTTTCACATATTTGAGGCACAATATTGATGCACATAACCTAAAAGCAGAAGGAGGTTTACTTTTGCTCATGGTTTCAGAGAATGTAGTCCATAGTCATCTTGGTCTAAGGCAGTCAGATCGCAGTGGATGGGTCTGGCAGCATGGCAGTTAGAAAGCAGAGAAAGAAGAGCGGATATAGGGGTGATTATTCCTTTCAAGGTCATACCCTAAGTAACTCACTCTCCCAACCATGACTACTTCCCAACAGCACTTTCAACTATGGATTTATTAGTGAGCCCATGATTCAATCTCCTTCAAAAAATTCTGTTTCAGAACACATGAAATATTGGGGGCAGTGAGAATAGAAACCTTAATAACAGCTGTTTTCCCATAAATTTAGGAAGTTTTAAACCATAATTCTTCAAATAGTTTCCTTCTTTTTTTTCTCTAGTCTGTTTTCAAACATCCATGATCTTTTGGTTGATGAGAGACACTCTGAATATCAGTGTCAGGTCTCTGTTGTTTTTCTTCTTCATTTTCCTGTTTTTCATTTTGTGTAGCCCTTTTTAATAAACCTAGTCATCACTGTATTTCTTAAATCTACTGCCAAATATTTCCTGTAAATTGTTCATCTAAGCCACATATTCTTCTCACATATTATACCATTATACCAAGATATTTTCAATATTTTTTCTATAATCTTTCTTTTTTTACTTAATCTTTACTAAATTTGATAAGACACCATTATCATACTCTTTTGACTCTTTGGATATAAATTCCCTTGAGTATTAGAATGTATTGATAATACCTGTTTTAGTATTTTTTCTGAGTCTGATATAGAGGTGTTCTAGAAAGCAATTTCTGATACTATTTCAGTTAGAGTACTACATTTTTCTGTGTTCCTTCAATATTATTTTTGTGAAAACCTGGGCATACATCATCATATATTGCAGGTACTCTGACAAATTATCTTTTTGTCACTTTTGTTGATTTTTTGTTGTTATTGTTTTATTTTGTTTTGTGCTTCTTTAGTGATTTCATTGGGCTATTTTACTTCATCTGTTTCTATGCAATATTCATTTTTTGATGTTATCTTTAGAGGGCACAGTATTGAGTATTTTGCCAGTATCATGAAAGGCTAAGCTCTCATCAATCTTTTCTGTGACTTTTTTTCCCGATTTCTCTGTTAAGCTATTTGCAATAGTTTGAATGACAAATGGTGTTGGCTTTCATTAGTCTTCATTAATTGTCCGTGGTTTTCTTTTGGCTTGTTTGTTTTATTTTTAATGATTCTCTGATAACATAAGTGGCTTCACAATAAAAATCACTTAAATTTAGATCATTTTCAGGGTTATGTTTCATCTCATATTTTGATGTTTATGTTAGGAAGTTTTTCCGGGTGCAGCTTTTGCTACTTTAATCTGTAAACTTTTAGGTGATTTACAGTTTTACTTTTCATTCTGCAGGAGCTATCAACTTTCTCTATTATTTATCACAGAATCTGAATAGGGCTCTTAAGCTTGAACTTTTCCATGATTTGTTTCAAACAAAGTCAGTACTTCGGGAGAATTCATTGTTCTTGCAGCCTGAAGTCTAGCTTGACACTTGC
Organism: Myocastor coypus; assembly: GCA_004027025.1. Lineage (NCBI taxonomy): Eukaryota > Metazoa > Chordata > Mammalia > Rodentia > Myocastoridae > Myocastor > Myocastor coypus. Next base: position 17,527 of record PVJA010011566.1, read on the forward strand.
CCTGCTTCTTAACCAAAAACTCTGTACCACTGCTTTGAAGTGAGGGAAGAGATAATGCCCTACTTCTCATGAAAGATGCTCCTACTTCACAAGTAGAGTAGTTATGTGCAGAACAGCTTGTGATCTCTGCCTATCTGTCTTAATGTATACTTTTCACCTTATGAGTATGTGGAAGGCAGTGCTTTAGGTGTTACACTACCACCTATGAGAATAGACTGAGTATAGAGAGAAAATGCCAGTTTTGTATAAAAGAGAGATCCTGCAGAATTGATCGGTGAAGATAAGAAAACAATGGTCAGGGTAGATCTCTAAGGGAAGTAAGATGACTCTGACTGAAGAACTGTGCAGAGGGATCCAATAAAGAGAAGCCCCCATCACACAGAGTGGGACACTGGTCTTGGATCTCATTCCTACTGTTATGAGTTTCAACAAGTTTTCTTTATTTAGTGTTTCTTCCCAGGTCATAAAGTGTTGGGAAAATTTCTGAAGATTTATGTTTACTTGAATAGAATTCCTCACTAATCACAGTTGTTTTGCCATTGAGAGTATCTGCACTGCTTTTCATGCCACTGTTATAGAAGTTGCCTCTAGAGTGCTCTACTGAAAAAGAATTTATCTAATATGAAGGAAATTCTAAAACCATTCCTACTTTAAAGTAAAAGGAGCCTGTATCTTCCAAAGCTAAAAAAAGAATTCTAATATTCTCACAACCATTTCCCTCTGCTTCTCTGTTGTTAGTACTACATCATTATATTGGGTAATAATACCAGCAACAGAATCACTCAACAACTGCTGAACTTTGCAACTCATCTGATTCATTTAAACATGAATATGTGGTCTATTTTTATTGTTTACTTACTTCTCTATGTACATATAGTAAATCCGAATAAAGGAGATAATATCTGAAGACTATACTATGTGCTCAGAGAGGTGCTTTTGAGTGTTATAGAAATGATTAGTTAATATTCTAACAGCAGAGCTAGCCAGATTTAGTTATCTAGTAGAGGTGACAGTGCTAGGAGCCAGGAACTATTTTACCCCTATTTAACATTTGAGTACCTGGAAATACAAGGTCACACCACAAACAAGTGATAGAGTGGGGGGATGACTCACAGACAGATCAATTCCAACTCCGCTGTGTTTAATTGCCTCACTGCTTCATAGTGCTCTAGCGTTAACCCATGTTAGAAAAATGTATTTAATACAATGTTCTTCAAAGTGTAGTCCAGAGATCCCGAGATTCCTCATTATTCGTTCCCCAGGGATTCAGACAACTATTTCTTTTTTTTTTTAAATAATTTTTTATTTTATTTATTTTTTCTTGTTTCAGAACCTTTGTTTGTTTATTCACTCATTTTTATGGCCGGCTCAGCCCACCCCGAGGGCAGGGCTGGCGCAGCATGTGGTGCCGGGGATCAAACCACGGTCCCTGAAGCAGCCCGAGCTTTCCCAAGTAGGCACTTTAGACCACTGAGCCAAACTATTTCATGTAAAGTAGTAGTAAAATTATTTGCTATGAACCCCTTATTTGCTTCTTTCAATATAATTCTTGCACTGATATCCAGTGGAGTTTCTGGAGATGATTCTGACTGAGAATACTAGGTGGCCAGGTGTGCCTATGTAGACACACATCAGCATGGGACAGGGCTCATGACAATGAGCCCCAAAATGAGCTTGATACATGGATCTCACTGGACATCATAGCACAATTTTTGTTTTATGCCCTGGTGATCTTGTGGTTGACTGAGAGCTGCAGCTTACTACATTGCCCAGAATGGTGAGAAAGTGTCATATTGCACATTGTTACTTGGGAAAAGATTAAAATTCAAACTTTGAAGTGTAGTTTCTGCTGTGTATATATCACTTTCTCACCATTGTGAAAGTAAAATATCATAAGTTCAAGTTGGAAAGTACCTGCATCAACTTGCATCTTTCTCTAAGTTAGCATTACAATATGTAAACACTGATAACAACAAGTAGGAGTCATCAGTTTCCTCAATCTTTAAAAGAACAAAAAAGGCCTATGACATAAAAATCCTTTAGCTTGAAAAAATATTGATTTAATTAGTGCTAGTGTAATTTATTTTAAAATCATGTAGAATTGCTTTTGCTACTCATTTCTTCTGTATTTGACATTTTAAAGACTCAATGCTTACATCTGATTATATAGCACTTTCTCTATCTCTGGTTTATATCACTTAACAATGTTTGCTAAATTGTTGAATGTTGTTGAAAATATAAATATCTTATATGTGGTTAAATAATATTTTATTGCATATGTATAAGCAAAATATGCAGTAAAAATATGCTTGTAAGACACTGAGTCTACATAATGTATAGTATTTAATTCTACTGCTTCAAGAAAAAGAGCCACTAATGATATTACTGGAATTGTACTATAAAATTACATAACTCTATTTTGTCTAGTTTTACCTTGCCTATTTGTAAGGTTAGAATAAATAATGAGATTAATTTTACTGATGTTATATTCCCACTGCCTAATAGTTTTGGGATATCTTTTCCAGATATCTATTTGTTCTATGTCTTTTGTGATTTGATTATTTTTATAATAAAAATAACTAATGTTAAGTTTTGGAAACATAGTACATATTTTATACAATGAAAGTAGTCATAAGTAGCACTCTTTCTTCCTCTAACCTCATTTTTTTCTCATTTCATTCTTAAAATGATATTTGGTGAGTATAGGATTGCAGAAAATTAACTTTTAGAATAGTATGTTTCATATGAATTTCACAGAAAGAAAGGGAAACTTTGCTGTTAGTTGTTTTGGTGTTCTTCTGGTTACATGAAGTACAGTAGTTTCATCATAATGATTGAAAATATATCCCTGGAAAAATAGAGTACAACTCCTATCTCAAGGTTTCTCACTTGAGATTTGAAATATTCAAGGTATTATAGTGGCAATTCTTGATGGATAAAAGTTTTCTGGAGCCAATACAACAAAATATCACAGTCTGAGTTACTTAAATGACAGAAACTTATTTTGTCCTGGCTGTAGAGGTTTCAAGTCCAGATCCAGGTTTGAGGCCTGGTTTCCTCAAGACCCTCCTTATTGTCTTGCATATGGATGCCTTCTCCTTTGTTCACATGGTCTCCTTTCTGTGTGTATGTCCTACTGGACCCCTCCATGTGTCTATGTTTCCTCTCCTTAAAGAGCAATTAAGAAGACTGGATGAGGGTCCACCCTAATGGCTTTAAATTAATTTAATTTCCTCCCTAAAAACCTTATCTCTCAATAAGATCACTGTCTGAGTTACAGAGTAGGAATTTTATTATATAAATTTGTATGAGGATACCATGCAGTCCATAGCAAGGGCTGTAGTGGGAGTGGGAGGAGAATTTCTCTCTCTCTCTCTCTCTCTCTCTCTCTCACACACACACACAGGGCCGGGTATTGAACTCAGGTCCTTGCGTTTGCCAGGCAAGAATTTATTCTATTGAGCTACCTCTGCAACCTCTAAGGAGAACTTTTCATGATAAACAAAGGCAAATGTTCTTCACTAGAAGTCATACCAGCACACACTGAAACTGTGAGGGTAGGGAGGGAAGGTATGGATGGATGGGTTACAAGGACAACTACTACTTGTGCATATAAAAATACAAGTATCCTAATGTTGACATATAATTGATATATAGGATATTGCCAGAGAGAGAAAGACAGTGAGAGATAGATAGATAGATAGATAGATAGATACATAGAGCTATTAATATACACATTTGAGCAAATATACCTAAGTATGATTTACATAGGTACTATGGTTTAAAACTACATGGAAAACTCAAAGAGATTCCAGGGCATATTGTAATCAAGGTAGCTCTCATTTATGTCATAAGAAGTAGAACACTGAGATGGCATCTAATGGCAGAAAATGGAAAATATACAGCTTTCCACATGAATAACTGTAGTAAAGGTTTTCATGAAATACTGACTATTGGGATAAATGTTGGAGAGAGAAGAAATCCATGAGATTCACAAGAAGATTGAGGCAGAAAAATGGCACAACAGATGGATGCGGAGTGAGGCTTGATGGAGACAGAGCGATGAACACAGGCAAAGATAAGGGTCATGCGCTAGTGTGTTAAATGGCCAGTGCCAGTGAGCTAATGGTTTTCAGCAGAGGCTGGCAGAGCAACAAGTCTCATCTGCACTACTTAAATTTTAAACCATGCTGCATACTTATAAAAGGGAGATGACAAACTATTTTTCTGCAATTATGTGAAAGCAGTTAAATAAAAGCTTGCCCTCTCTCCTCTCTCTGTGTCTCTTTGTCTCTGTCTATGTCTCTCCCTTTCTCTGTCTCTATCAGTCTCTATCTCTCTCTGTTTCTTTGTCTCTGCCTCTGTCTCTGTCTCTGTTTCTGCCTCTGTCTCTCTGTCTGTTTCCCACACCACCAATCAGTCTATCTTCCCAGCCTCTCTCTGATTCAGGAAGAACCTAAGCTACTAGTAGCAGAGAAAGGACATACAGAATGATTTTTTATGTCAAGCTGTCTTGAATCTGTGTTGCACATATCTTTTCCAAAGGAGTTTTTACTCCAGGCCAAGAAGCTACACTATGCTAGAAGGGAATATTCTCAACGAAGTGTGAGCATTTGCATTTAATTCACCATTTTATTCCATCCCAAGATAACTCTTTCAGATACTGAAAAATGTAACATACTATTCCCATAAGAAGGGTAAGAAAAAGAGGACCATTCATTTTCCTTTTGAAAGTTAAAGCGATGTGATTCTACAATTACCTCAGGCAGGTGTGGAACTAGATCCCTGGTTAAAATCAGTTCTATTTACTTACAGGGCTCACATGCCTGGCTTGCTATCTGCACAACAGTCTAACATTAATATATGCAGTACATGGATTTTGATGTTTCTAAATTTTTATGTGTAGTGAAGTTAAGTATCAGTGCTAATTATTCCAAATTGTAGCATCTTCATTCGTAAAAGAAAATTAGGAAAAACACTATAGAGGAACTAGTACAAGATAGGACAATATGTTGCTGATCCATCATGGAATGTGCCTATAGTAAAATTAGTTGTAAATTCAACTTTACATTAAATTGAACTTTACCTGCATGTCCTATATTTTTAGTTACTAAATATTACAAACCTGAGTCACACAAGTCTACATGAAAAGGTCAGCATTCAAGCAGCTTACTGATTCAAAGTTTATCCTGTAAAATGTACACTACTAATGAAATTCGCATTCTTTTCATAACTTTCTTCTCTTTGATAGGTAAAATGCTGGGGCTAGGGCTCTAATCAAAAGTCCAGTATGTAGGAATCATGATACCCAAGTTTAAGCTCTTCTACTTAGTTGTACAGCTTTACTCACAGTATTGTCTGAGCTTCAGTCTTCTCATTTGTAAAATAGGTATTATTCTGTCACCATTAATACGTAGCCAACACAAGCTGAACAAGAGACTTGCACCTGACCCTACATGAAAAGGGAAACACATTTTTGAAGAATGACTTTCATCAAAGAAGCACCAAGAAATGATTTTTAAAGCCTTTCAGTTATTTATTCCTTTTAGCCTTACTCTTACACAATCTGAATGCCTTCTACCATTGTTGTAGAAAGTTAAAACCTTGGGACAATCAGCCAGTGTTACCCACCAGCTACCATGAACCCCATCCTTGTCTTCCTCACCCAGTGCTACCCACCAGCTACCATGAACCCCATCCTTGTCACCCTCACCCAGTGCTACCCACAAGCTACCATGAACCCCTTCCTGACTTCTTTCCCTGATCTCCAGTCCATTTGGAACCAACTTGGCAATGCTACTCTGATCTTTCAGGACTCATATTGGGCAATAGATGTTTCATATTTTCTGTACACAGGTGTGTGTGTGTGTGTGTGTGTGTTTGATGAGAGAGACAGAGATACACAGAGAGAGACAGAGAGAAAAACAGAGGAGAGACAGAAATCTGAACACAGTTTTATGTGGCAGTTCTGTGTTAGCCTATTTTCAGTTGCTATTACCATGTCCCACAAACTAAGTAATTTATAAAGAATAAAGGTTTTTATTTTATTTTATTTTTTCTTACAGTCCTGGAGAATAGGTAGTCCAAGTTCAGGTTGTCACACTTAGAAAGATTCTTCTTACTATGCGAACTGCTTAAACAACACCATGGAGACCCAGTTTATCATAGGGCAAGAAGGACTTAGTGTCCTATTTCAACTCTATCCTTTTCCTATAAAAGAAGGTAATGTAGATACAGTGAGTACTCACTCTTTCATTACTTCACAATATGGATTAAACATTAACATGATTTTTTAATTTTAAAAAGAAGAAATAAATTTTGAAAACAGATTAGTTACAAAAATTAATATATTGCCCATTCTTGTCTTCATAGTAGTTATTCAGAGAATAAAATACAGGCATGATATCTTGCCCAAACAATATTAGCTGAAAACTTTCTTTTTAATGAAAAGAGACCAGCTATATACCTATCTTGTTTATAAATATATTTTTATCTTTGTGCTTTCCTTCCTTTGTCCCTTTCCCCACATTTATTCTTTCTTTTTCCAATTCTGAGCATCTGTTGTACATGTTGGGCCTTATTTACTTCTTCAGTTTCCCACACCAGTAAGACAGTACACACATGGTTCTGATTTATTTCACTCATGGTTTTGAGTTTTTGTTCTGAATAAGTGTCTATTTACCTATAAAAGTCTCTAGTTTATTCTACTTTAAGATTGAGTAGTACACCGGGGGACACCCACTCGAGACCCCCCTCCTGCCCCTCTCTCAGACAGGAACTTTATTTCCTTCAATAAATCTATTCTGCTCAAAAAAATTGAGTAATACATTTTTTTTCCATTCCCCAGTTGAAGGGCATTTGTGTTGTTCCCAATTTAGCTATGATAAATTGTGCTGCTATAAACATTGGTGCACATATATCGCTGTAGTATGATGTTTTTAATTCTTCTAGAAAGATACTCGGAAGGGCTGAATGGGACTTCTAATCTTAGATTTTAATTTTTTTTTGTCCTAGTTTTTAAAGAAAGCCCCATACAGATTTCCACAGTGGTTGCAACAGGTAATGCTCCCACCAACAGAGGAGAAGACTTCCTTTTTCCTTCCATCTCAGCCTGGATTTCTTGTCAGTTGAATTTTTCATGATAGTCATTCTTTCTGGGGTGAGATGAAGTCTCTGTGTTCTTTTAATTTGGATCTCTTACACGACCATTTAGTGATTATTTATTTATTTATTTATTTATTTATTTATTTATTTATAATTATTTAACTGAATAGCATACAAATAGCATACAATCATTTTAGATGCCCATTTTTGGACTTAATCTTTGAATTTTTTTGTGTAGGGTAATTGTTTTCAATTCTTTATATGTTCTAGATGTAATCCTGCTATAATTTTCACACTCTGGGTTGCTTTTCATTTTGCTTGTGACTACTTTTGCTGTGCAAAACCTCCTTGAACTAATAAGATTCCATTTTTTTTTTAATATTTCCCTTACCAACTGGGTTTTGTTCATGACTTCCTGGCCTACACATATGTCCTGAAGATCTTTGCATATTTTTCTGTTTTAGTAAATTTAGTTTTTCTATTTTAGAACAGTAATTTATTAGAAGTATTATTTTAATTTATTTTTAAAAGAATAAAAAATATGGAAACAACATCAGAAAAGATAATTTCACTAATTAAGTTGATAAGAATTCAACATATGTGAACATCATATTGTCTCCCTTGAAAAAGAAATTGAAAGAGTAAATCAAATGTGAAAGGTACAATAGATACTGTCAAAGGGGGAAAACCTATTTAAAGGGAAAGAACAACTATAATGAGTGAAAGAAAAGAAAGGATAAAAGGAAAAATATGTAAATATATATACAGGATTTCTTATGTAACTGCAGTGCTGATTTTTACTGGTCTATTGAAAGGGACAATTAATGCTTACATTTCTTTTTGTCTTTTTTCCTTTTATTTTTTGACCAATTTTGCATGCTTAGTTTTTCTATTTTAAAATTTAGATTTTTTTGAGCCATTTTAACTGAAGTGTAGTTCATAGAGATACGCATGGGTCTGGTGTTAGTTTTCAGCATTTGGAAAGCAAGTTATTCACGCACCATTTTTTAAACATTTTTGGCTCCTTTGTCAACTTTAAGGTAACTGAGTGTGGTTGAGAATGTGCCTGCATTTTCTGTTCTGTTTCACTGATCATCACGAGCTTATTTTTTTCTCCTTAACCCTTTGCTGATTACAAATCTTTGTATAACACTAGTTCTGAAACTGTGATGCCCCTGACTTGTTTTAATTACTCAGAATTGGTTTCACTGTTCTAGGTCTGTTCTAATTTCAAATGAACTTCAAAGTGTTTTCTGTAAATCTGTGAGGTAGGCTCATGATATTTTATTTGGAATTGCATTAAATCTGCACAGTGGTTTTGGCAGTATGGTCATTTTCACTATGTTGCCTCTTCCTACCCAAGAGCAATGGATACCTTTTCTTTTTCTGATATTGTCTCTAATATTTGCTTTTAGAGTACCATAATTTTCACTGAATGAATCATATATCCTTTGTTAGACTGGTCTCCAACTATTTCATGGTGTAGATGCAACTACGAAGAGTGTACCTTCCCTAATTTCTCATTTGGTGAGTTCATTGCTTGTGTACAAGAATGCTTTGATTTTTGTGCATTGACTTTGTATCTCATGCCTGGTAATTTTTCTTACTAAATCTCTAAGTTTTTTTTTTTTTTTTTTTTTTTTTTGTGTTGAGTTCGTAGAGACTTCTTTGTAAAGGATAAAGTTATTTGTAAGTAACGACAATTTACTTGTTATTTTTCCTATCTTTAATCCTTTTTAAAACCTTATCTAAATGCTCCTGCTAATGTTTCCTACCAACTTGAGTTTTGCCCCCTTTCCTCTCTTTGATGAGATTGTCTCATGGTGTATGAATTTTATTTATCATTTCAAAGAACCAATTTTTTGATTCATTGATTCCTTGTATTGTTTTCTTAGTCTCTATTGTACTAATTTCCACTCTTTGCAATTACTTCTCACATATGAGCTTCGTGTTTAATTTTTGTTCTAGATGCTTTAGATTCAACATCAGGTTGTTGTCTTGAGCTCATTTTCTTTTCCAATGTGTGAATTCATCAATATAAATTCCCCTCATAGGATTACAGTCATTGTGTCCTATAAGATTTGGTATGTTGTATCTGACTTATCATTTAAATATATATGTACACATATATTTAAATATATATATTCTTTAACTGTGTCTTTCATTTCCTCTGTGATACATTGGTTGTTCAGAAGGGTGTTGTTTAATTTCCAATTTGTCAATGTATTTTTTTCATTTCCTTTGTTATTGGTTTCTAGTTTCATTGTAGTATGGTCAGACAATATTCATGCAATGATTTCAACTCCTCATTTACTTAAACATGTTTTGTCAACTAATATATGGTCTGTGTTGAGGAACATCTCATATTCAGCTGAGCAAAATATGTATTATGATGTTTTCGAGTGGAATACTCTGTAGACATGTACCAAGTCCATTTCTTCTTGGCTTGGGTTAATCCTGATATTTCTTTGTTGATTTTTTTTATTTCCTAGTTGATCAATTTGTGAATGTAGTATTAAGGTTTTCCACTATAATTGTGTTGGTGGTTATTTTGTTTTTCATGTATGTTAATATTTCTTTTATGCACCTGTTTTTGGTGTAGAAATGTTTGTGGCTGTTATCTCTTCTTCCTCTTGGAGCTTTCCCTTAACAAGTATGTAATGACTTTCTTTGTCTCTTTAGATCAGTTTTTCCTCAAAATTTTAATTTTTTGAAAATAAAAGAGATGCCCTACTTTTTTCTCATTTCTTATAGTGTGAAGAATTATGTTCCATCCTTTGACTTTTAGTCTACTCATTTCCTTTTGGGTTAAATGTAATTCTTGATTATAGCATATTGTTGGACCTGCTTCCCGTCTTCTAGTTAGATCCATTCTTCCAGTCTCATTATTTTTATTCGTGAGTTGGGACCATTTATATTGATAGCTATAACTGATGTGTATTGACTTTTCTTCTCCATGTTGTTTTCTGGTTGTTTGTTTTCTGTATTTCTCCTCTGTTTAATTTTTACCCTGCCTGGAGACTGCTTCCTATTGGTATTCTTGTGTTTGTGGTTTCGTCATCTCTTTCTTAAACATCTTTTAGAGCATTCTGTAGAGCTTGTTTTGTGGTAAAAATTTTTTTTCTTTGTTATACTTTGTCATGGAAGTATCTTATTTCTCCTTCAATTTTGAAAGATTGCTTTGCAGAGTTGATCAGTCTAAGTTGAAGATTGTTTTACTTTAGGGATAACCAGTTCACTTCAAGTTCTTGATTTCACAGTTTGTGTTGAGAAATCTGCTGTGATTTTGATGGGCCTTCTTTCTTAGGCAATGTATTTCCTTTCTCTAAATGCTCATAATATTTTGTTCTTGTGTTGAACTTCTGGAATAATCAAGATTATTATATAAGTTGGTGTAGATTTATTTTGGTTGTAGATATTTGTAGTTGTATATGTTTTATTTGCTTGTATGTCAAATTGATTGTTCATGTTAAGGAATATTTTTCTGACACTATTTCTGAGCAAAGATTTTCAATGGCTTTTGAGCTATCTTTAACCTTTTCACTCTTTCCTGTCAATTTTATTGTTTTCTTCTTCATTTCCTCCTAGAGCTTTTCATCTGATTTTTTGTATTTCTTGCTATTTCTAAGATATCATTCTTTTCTTAGCTGTTATCCATGTCTTCTAGATCTGATAGTCTACCCTCACTTTCATTCACTCTGTTACCTATACTTTTATCTCCACCATTTCTGTTTGTATCTGTTTCACTATTTTTTGTCTATGTTTGCCATTCATATTTTTCATGGTTTTCTGATCTCTATTTTTTAAAATCTGTGTCTGCTTTAATAATGCTGATACTCATTTCCTTTGTAACTTATAGATTATTTTTTGTATGACTTGTTTCATTTGTTTTTTTTTTTTCTACCTCTGTTGCTATCATTTCAGAGAGTTCCATTTGTTGGCTTTTGATTCCATTTGTCGATTTCTTCTATCTCTTTGTGCTCTGGAGTTTTGTTTGACATGTTGGGTATTTGAAATGGCATTGTTCTATATTTTTTCATTTTGTGTTTTATTTTTTTCTACTTCAGTGCTTATGGATTTCTTATATTAGATAGCTTATCATGGCTTTCCTAGAAAGTGTTAGTTCCTCCAGATTTTTTCTAGATGTAGGTGTTTCTTAGTGCTTGTCTCTCCCATGAATCTACCCTTCCAGTATACTAAGATTGAAGGGTTGCTATGTATTTAATTCAGAGCCCATTCTTTTAGTACTGGACTGTCATCATGGTTGAAACCCCTTATAATCACAGTGCTTTCATACAGCAGCGAAAATGATTATACCGTTGTGGTATTTTGGTTAAAGTAAATTAGTTGGCACAAACAACAGAATCAAGCAAAGCATGGCTCCTGCCAAACTGAAAATAATTATCCTGATATCTATAACTGTAGCCATCAGAGGAAGGCTCACAGAAATGTGACATAATACAATTTATATCAGGAATTTGTATGTAGTAATTTTCCACTTAGTAGAGTGATTGTACCTGGTTTTGAGGGGAGGTTCTAAGAAGATAAGTAGTAGGAGGGTAAAATGACTAGGCATGGTGGTACATACCTGTAATTCCAATGCTTGGGAGACTGAAAACATGAAGATCACTGTGAGTCCAATCTATGCAGTGAGACCCTGTAGACCCTATGCTAGATACATTAAAAAATAAATAAAATACGTTGCTAACAAAGTTGATGGGCACAGGATGATCATCCAGGTTTTGTTTAATTATAGGACACAGGAGGAAAGGATTGGAAGAGAAAACCTGAGTTTTGAATTGAACTAGAAAGGAAAGAAACAATGTTTACTGACATGAAAGCATCGTTTCACAGTAATATCCAAAAATTGAAATACTTAAGAATCAATCTAGCAAAGAAAATGAAAAGTTTACATAAGAAAAATTATACCACTCTTTAAAAAAGAGAATAAATATGATTTCAGAACTGGAAAGATATTTCTTGATCCTGGAGAGGAAGAACCAACATTGTAAAAATGGCAGTATTCCTTAAATTATCATATAGATTCAATGAAATCTTGATTGATATATATATTATCAGTATAAGTTAAAGATCTAGAGAAAACATTTCTAAAATTCATTTGGACCCACAAGAGACAGAATAAAGAAGGCAAACATGGGTAACAAAGGAAAGGTAGGAAGTGTTAAAATTGCTGACTAGAAATTAAACTACAAAGCTACTGGAAAATAAACATATGAAAAAATATTCCAGAGCATTGGCCATTCAAGAAATGCAAACTGAAACAACACTAAAATTCCATCTGATCCCAGGATAATAATAAACACTGAAGATTCTGTGGGGAAAAAGGAATCCTTCTCCACTGCTGATGGGATTGTATATCAGGACAACCATTATTGAATCAGTGTAGAGATTCCTCAAAAATATAAGATTAAAGGTCCCATCCAGTCCAGCTATCCTCTCCTGGATATTTTTCCAAATGAACTGGAAACATCCAATCACAGCAACATATGTGTGCCTATAATTTTAACAGTGCCATCGTCATAGCTAAATCTTGGAAACAAGTCAAATGCCCATCAACTGAAGAATGGATACGAAATATGTATTATTTTATATAATAGTGTATTACTCAGGTATAAAAAATATAAACTCAAGGCTTTTATAGGTAAATGGATACAACTAGGAAACATACGATTACTGAAATGAAGCAGATATGTATGTGTAAATATCATATTGTTTATCTAGTGAAAATCTGAAAGAGTAAATAAAATCCTAAAGGCACATAGCATGAAATGCAAAGAATCTGTCAAAACGGAAGGAACAACTGGGAAGAAGAAAAGGATGACAGGAAGAAAAAAGGAAAGGAAAAAGTTGTATTTATGTATATACACAGGATATCTCGAATAATTGCATTGCTAATTTCTGCTGAACTATTTAAAACAGCAGTTAATACTTTATTATTATCTTCTTTTTAATTTCTGATATTTTTCTCCAATTTTCTATACTTATATCTGGTAATGTGAGTAACTAATTTGAAGACAACTTTATGCAATATAACAGCCATGTTTGCATTCTTATTATATTGCTTAGTGAAATTTTATATCCTTTCTATTTTTATTGCTATTTTCATTCCTGTTTTAGAGAATGCACCATTTAGACACCTTCATTGCACACCATTGAATTTTGTCTCACATTCATGCCACTCAAAATTTTACAACTGATTTATAAATTATAAATCTTAATTGATATAGTTGACTAAAAAGAGAGATAGGATAAGTACAATAAAACAAAAGGAAAAGTTAGAAATCTAAATCATGAATGGCAGAGGAAAGAAAATGGAAGAAAAAAGAACACAAGTAAACACATTTTCTTTATATACTTGTCTTAGTTACTCTTCTATCATTGCTGGGACAAATACCCTACACCCAAAATGAAGGAAGCAAAGGTTTATTTAGCTCACAGTTATTGGAGGTTTCAGTCCATATTTGGCTTGATCCAAGGAAGACTGGCACATGGCAGAGAGCAGTAGTTCATGGCGGCGGAACAGCAACAATCACGACAGAGGCAACAGAACAACCAAGGGAGCAGACAGCCACAGCTTGAGTCTGTCTCTCTGTCTCTCTTTATATCACATTCAGGCTCTCTGCCTTAGGCATTCAATCACATCCAATCACAGCAACATTTGTGTGCCTACATTTTTATAGGGATCCCAGGGATTATGGATCAAGTCTCAAACTCTAGATCAGTACTAAATTACATAATCCCAGTGACTCATGAGTCAAGTCTCAATATATAGAAGTCCCCCTCCCATGACTGCATGAGGCTTTGCAGGGACAACTAGACGTAAGCCATAACAACACTCAAAATACAACATAAGGGAAGAAAAACAAAAGAGGATCAAACAGAATAGAGGGAGAAGGAGGAAAGATAAGTTAAACAAAGAACAACAAAAGATAAAAACAAGCAAAAGAAAAAAGAAAACACAAGACAAAACATGAATCCAGCTAAATATCAAGAAGAAATCCAATCAGATGGTGAAAAGTGAAAGCAGTGAAGTTCCTCTAAAGTCCATGGTTCTGTGGTAGATCCAAGTTATTTTCCAGTAATGTGTACTCTGGCCATGTTTGCAGGTAGATTTTTGCTGGGCTTGAGTCTGATCTTTGTCTCTGGATTTGAGGGATAGGATTTGCTTCATGACTGGAGTTCTTCCAGGTCATTTGGAAAAGAAAAAGAAAAGATGAAAAGAGAAAAGAGGTCAGTGATATAGCTCAGCAGACTAAGTGCCTGTCTAGGCAAGAGCAGAGACTAGGATTCAGTCCCTAGCACCACATGCTACACTGGTCCAGCTCCCCAGCAGACTGAGCAGGCCACCTAGACTGGGCATGGTGGTCCATGTCTGTAATCCCTGTGCTGGAGAGTCTGAAAACAGGAGGATCACTAGGAGTCCAACCTGCATAGTGAGATTCTGTACCAAAAAGAAAGAAAGAAAACAAAAAGAGCATGAGAAAAGAGAAGGGGAAGCATCCTTATCCCACCCACTTCTATTCCTTTTGTCTTTGTCCCAGAGCAGAATATTTGATTTCCTAACTTACCACCTGTTGGCTCACACTGTTACTGTTGCATGAGAGATGTCCATTTCCTTAATCCCGCCCTTCCATTGTGTGCTTCCTAGACAAAGTCCTACTGTGTCACTGATAATCTGGAGTGGAGGAAGGAAAGGACAGACCTCAGACTCCTACTGCCAACCAAGGCCATCTAAGGTCAAGGGGAGAAAGTAAGATTTGGTCTGAATTCCTCTTGCTAGCCACACCATAGTGGTACAATGGGAGAGGACAGCTCCACGTGATTTTTGGTGGGGCATTAAAACCATAACAGAGCCTATCCATTCTCTTTGGTGTGGCTAAAATCAATACTTTTATATAGTTTAGCAATAAGAAAACTGAGACTCAAGCAAAAATAATTAATTTGCTTCAAATTAAATAAGGTAGTAAACTGTGAACCTAAATTTGAGTGCCCAGTTTATTATCAAACTATGCTGTCATAAAAATGAAGTGAGGAAATTCACATGTGTTTACTATAGTGCATGGCATGTTTAGTGTCTCACAGATAAAATTCAGATCTGAATATGTTGAAGAGGTCAATGTCTGGACACCACTGTGTTTATCAATTTGCATTGGTTTGACGTCTCAGAGATTTGGACTTAGAGATTTCCTAAAAATGGAGGTGGATAGGCATTAACAACCCAAGTAGTGCTTGCAAGCACACTGTCCATCCTATGGAACATGAACTGCTTCCATCAGCATAAGAAAACATACTTATTTTCACGTCACATCTTTCATCCCTTGCTTGTTTGCTGGAGGCTGATGGCAGGCTGTCAGCAATGACAACTCCTTCTGTCACCAGTGTATGCTGAGCCTTAGATATACTGGCTGTCAGGGAGAGTTGTGGGATATGTCTTCTAGTTGTGTGAGACACTGAGAACCTTCTAACTTACTTGTGAATCCTGTATTCATAAGTAGTTCTCTGCCTCCCCCTTGAAGGTAAAATGAATTTCACTTTAGTCAGAGAGTAACATCTGACATTTCTCTGATATACCATGAAATCAATGAGGGCAAAAATGAATGAGCACAATTGAAATACAGGAAAACATTGGGTTCTTTCAATACTCAAAATCTTGATTACTAATATTCTCAAGTGAAGAGTACCCCTGTCATTGTTTGGCAGCTGGAAGACGTTTGTTTTCTACAGAGAACGCCTCAAAGTTGATTTTACAGGCAGCACAATGACCGTTAAACCTAAAATATTTTTGTTGTAAATTAAATTTGATCAAGGAGTATGATACACATGCTCACAGAACCATGGAATATTAAACTAGTCTTCCTAATAGCTACAAAACTATTATTTCTGGATTTTCTAGTCTACTGATGGTATTAACATTCCCTACTAGTGGCTAGTTTATACTATACTACACATGATCCTCTGTGCTTTAGATACTATACATGATCCTCTGTGCTTTAGATGCAGGATGTCTTCCTCATTATAGTATCATGAGCAGCCTAAATTATAACCTCTACCTCATGTTCTTTGTCTTGTTTTTCTTGCAAAGACACAGTACATAGCATCTGTATCTATCATGTGACACTTGTCAGCTCAACGTATGTTTGAATCAGGCTCACATGACTGGAGGCTCTTCTTACAATGTTTCTTATCATTTCTTTGGCATCTAGGTATTTTAAAATATCAACTCATATTTTAAATATCAACTCCTATAATGGAGAGGTCTTATAATTGGAGGTCTAGAGAACTGCATAGTTTGCCTAAGGTTAGAGTTGATGGATTATAGAATTTAGCTTTTTCTGAATATTGATAAATACTTTGTTTGTATGTAAGTTTATGAAGCCTGTATTAACATTATTTCTAATGTTAATGCTGAGTAAAATTCCTCATTCTTGGAAATACACATTCCAAATTTATACTACATTTGTGGGAAGCTAAATCTTTAAGGTGCAGGAAAGAGACCAGCCCCTTCCTGCCAAGCATAAGGACTCAGGTTCAGTTCCTGGTATTGCATGCCTTGCTGGCTGCAGAGCCCTGGGTGTGTGATACCAGCCACCAAAGCTGAGATTGGAGGTACCTGCCTGTAATCTTAGTGCCGAGGAGGCTGAGACAGAAGGGAGGATCACTATGAGTCTGAGCTGTGTAGCAAGATCCTGTACCATGTAAATAAATAAATAAATAAATCTCTAAAGAACAAGGGTAGGGTGTGTGAGTTAATTATGGTTAGGTCTGTAGATGTACTGTATATTCTGTTTTTATTTTCTTCTCTTGTTTTTCTTGATATTATTTATCTTAACTTACAAGCAAGTATAGGTAACTTCTCATGATGAGCCTATGACACAGTACACATGGGACGTCAGCATTTGTCACATGGCTCTGAAATGATTTGTGCACTTCTCTGCATCTCTGACTAGACTGCAATCACCTTGATGATGAGAAGTCTATTATAGTTTTATTGGCATCTCAGTTTCTCAGGTAACTGGCAGTTGATATATCTATAATGATCTTACAGCTGGCTGGTTGACTGACATTGAATTGCCACTAACTTCAAGTGGTTTTACACCAAGTTTGTCTTTTGCTGGAATAAAAAAGAATTCACAGGTAAAACACAGGGGCCTAAGGGTCAGCAGCATGGAGAGCGTGGTGGTGACAACATGTAGGATTTGTCTTGCATATGCTGCTCCACAAAGGCTATATGAAGGACACAATGACAGTAAGTAGAATACGTGACACTGTTTATAAACAGATTATTCAATTTAGACATATCTTCTGAGCATAAGAGCATTGCAGTGCTCAGGCAGGCCAGCATACAGAATTCTGGGTAGCATCAAATCTTCGATGCTTTCTGGGAAAAAAAAAATCTGTTCAATGAACATGTCTTCATGCATAGGATATCACAGGTGCTATTGGCCAGGTGACCCTTGAGTGTTACAGTAAGATGAAGAACTTCTGAAGGTGAAAAATTGCATCCAAAATATTCCTTTGATTGGCTTAACTTGAAAATATTCACAGAAGGAATGAAGTGTGTGTGGGGAGGCACTAGCTAAAATAAGAAATGACTTTAATACCCTCACTGTTGAGCATCATGATATATTTTACTAAATGACATAAGTGGAAAATATTTTTTTTTTAGAAAGGAAAAGGATGACAGGCATTATTGAGCTGAACTGGGTAAGTTGTTCTAGGTAAATCCTCAGTGGTATTGTAGGAAGAAGTATTAGCAACTCTTTGGATCAAGACATGGTGTCCATACATATTCAGGGAAAATTTTTTCCCTCAAATGTCAGCATATTACATTGTAAGCTCATAACTTTGTGTGTGTGTGTGTGTGTGTGTGTGTGGTGTCTTCTTGTATCTAGGTCTCTATAGGATTTGCTGATTTCAAACTATAGTTATCTTCCCAACTGGATAACACTGAATATATTAGGGCAATAAGAAATCAAAATCCAGAAGTTGTCAGTCGTAGGGCACCTGCTAGGTGCATGCTCTGAATGTGTGAGTGGGAAAGAAAAGGCTTTATCCATGGGATTCATGTCACAAGGAGAAATGATGAATGGTCTTCACTCTATGAGGGAGAAAGTGCCTCTAAGCAGCAAGCCATACAGTCAGGGGTCTTTGTTGATGTGCAAGTGCAATCTGCAGGCTACTTCCTTCTGTGGGAAGGAAAAAGCTAAAGCAAAAGTGATAGATACACGGAGAGACAGAACAAGAGGAGATTATGTAATACAGAAATGTAACTTACTAAATGTTTCATATGCTGAAAAACACCATTACTTTTATAAAAGGCAATAAATAGTAAGATGTTTTTCTAGATGATTAGAGGAAAAGTTTCTCTTTTTGTCAGATTGAAAAAATATTACAAAATCTGGCTATGCTAACTGTTGTAAAAGATATATAGTTGCAGGAACTCCGAGACTCACTGGTGGGAACATACATTTTTAAGCACTTGCCCTGCTCACAAGCTGTATGATGTTAAGTGATATTACTTCTCTGGACCATTTTGTCATTGTTAAAAGAATATGGGATATGGTTTATTGCTTAAGAGGTTGCCTAGTATGTGTGGGGTCTGGGATTCATTTACTAACATTGCAAAAACAAATTAAAAAGGAGAATAATTATACTCTGCTGAAACATTTTAAGGATTGGTGTTATATAAGCTGGGCGCGGTGGCGCATGCCTGTAATACCAGCACTAGGGAGGCTGAGGCGGGAGGATCGGTGGGAGTTCCAGACCAGCCTGGGCTACAAAAATGAGCTCAAGGCCAGCCTGAACAGTACAGCGAGATCCTGTCTCAAAAAGATAAAAAAAAAAAAAGGATTGAGGTTATGGTTTGTGCCTATTATCCCTCCAAAGCCTCATGCAATCATGGGGAGGGAATTCTAGAGTTTGAGACTAACTCATGATCTACTGAGTTATGAGTCTTAATATGGCTGGGATTATGGATCTTAATACTGTTGGGATTATGGATGTGAGTGTTATACCCAGCCTGAGGTGGAGAGGCTAAACGTAATACAAGAGAGACAGAGAAACAGGCTCCCCCTTCGTTGCTGTCATTGTTGCTGTTCCACCACCATGAACTGCTGCTCTCTGCCCTGTGCCACTCAGCCTTGGTGCCAGCTGAGCATGGATTGAAACTTACAGTAACTGTGAGCTAGATAAACCTTTCCTTCTTTCACTTTGGGTGCCAAGTACTTGTTCCAGGAACGAGAAAAGACCAACTGAGAGAGTTGGATATAATCTGTTTTGTTTTGAATATAAACATAGAATGACTACGTGATAGTCACTGTTGTGATGATGATAAAAGTGATCCTTAAAATAGCCACACAACAGATGGTTGAGAAACAAGACTGAATCTTTCCTTTGTGCTTTTGGAAGTTCTGCCAACAGTAAAACTCACATAACCAAGAGGTCACCTGTGCAGGTCAGTGCCTTTGGGGGGACATAAGATGTTACCGTCAAGTCCAAACTGTCCTTGGTTGGGTGGAAGAAACCCAAAGGCACAGGAGGTAGACTGACAAGATGCTCCTCAACTAGTACTCTTTAGGAGAATCACATTTAAATCTTTGCTAATCTGTCATCAAGAGAAAGAGCTTATAATGGCTCATGTTCAATTCTCACAATGTGAAATTTGAATTATTTTGTGTCAGAATTTGTAAAATAACTGAGATAAGAATGCCTAGTGATGTCTAAAATGTTGGGCACACAGGAGAATTTAAAAAATATTGATTATTCTTATTGAACCATTTGTTCCACAGGAATGTAGTTAGAATAGCATGATAGAGAGAAAAATGTGTTTAGAGAAATTGGAGAAATTTGATTGGACCTGAATGAGACTGGTTTCCACAGGTAAGATTCCACATAGGCCCATGAAGGAAAAAATAAATGAAAACTGAGGGTGGGCTTCAGGGTAGGATAAGAGGTGAATATCTATACATCATAATGAATATGACTATTTTGTAGAAATATTTATAAATAATAACTATTTTTACAGCAATTTAAAATAGTACTATGTGCTACTAAATGTGGTCTATCTTTTCTTTGTAGATATACCAAAGAAAATGGATAACACTGAAAAAATAATTTTGAAAGGAAAGCACCCGCCCCAGGAACACAGTATAGAGCTATATACTTTGTTATTTTTAAGGCCGAATAGTTTAAGAGCTTTGATTGCTTGAGCTATTTATTTTGCAGAGTTTTTATTTTCATTATGTTAATCTCTCAAATTCAATTTAGTATTGCTAAATGATGACAAAACAAAAAGATGCAAAAAAAGGGACTCTTACAATTTTTTTTTTATGTATTTGGTCTAGGGTCTACAGGGTCTCATTATATAGATTGGACTTGTGATTCTCCTGCCTCCCAAACGCTGGGATTACAGGCAGGTACCACCACACCCAGTCTCATTCACCATCTCATGACTCACGGGGTGGGGTCAACACAACAGGCTGGTATCAAACCCTGACCCTGTACTTTGCCTAATCAGGCTCTTTAGTGAATTTAGTGAGTTGAGCTATCTGGCTGGCCCTAACAATGTTAAATGCCTATGCACAGAATCTTTACCAGTTTTATTAAGTAATAAAATCATCTCAGCATTCAAAGTGTATTTTTAGAAACACCTATACTATTTTTGCCATTCCTTAATCAAATTAATTTCAGGTATAATGAACAGGTGCATTTTTAAAATAATTTTGTACTAAAGAGAGGTTTAGGTGATATTTTAGATCGGCTTTATTTATTTTTAAATCCACTTTAACGAATAAAATCATCAGATGCTAGAGTATACTGATCTTTGTGTGGTTGTAGGATTTCAAATGGGAAATCACTTTCAAGAATAGAGAGTTCTGAAATTATCTAAGTGCTCCTAGTTGTTATTCAATACCAACATTGTTCACTCAACAGTTGTTTTTCTGAGTTGCTTCAATGACTATGGTTTTAAAAATATATATAATCAAGAGCAGAGTGAATTACAGCAATAATTTCACTGCCAATCAAGAGACTTAAATAACCTAATGTTGTCTGTGGCATGTGTAGAGTGGGCATTTCCATGGTGACAAGATGAGTTTTGATTGACTAGGACTCAACTCCAATGTGTGACTGAAACATTCGAGGAGCTGAATATGGCCAAATCGGACAGCACTCGAATCTATGTTGGAACGCATATGCGCCTTTTCAACTGCTTCTGCTATCAAACACTTTGTGGTACTCACCATCGTCAGGAAAATGATGCTACTCAGAAGTGAACTCATTAGCCCTGTTCTGTACCTAATAAATGCTGCGATAACTATAGACTGTAATCTGTAGTTCCCAGGAAAGTAATTTTCGTTTTTTCCTAACCTGTCATCAGATAACAGTAATGTCTTCGTAAAAAAAAAAAATCCTTCCAAATCATCTTTTAGATACTTGAAAGTAAGAATTAGGCCTATATTTCCTAGCCAGCAATAATAAGCTCATAAGGAAAGTAAAAATTGGTAATTAAGCATATCAAATATCTAGCATATTCTCTGGAAAGATAAATTATATGTTGTTGCACAAACATACAATATGCAGAATTTCTCTATTACTAAATAATGAATGCACTGACAGCAGGTAGGAGAACTTGAAATTGAAATTATAACATCCTAAGATATGACATCCAGTTGTCTTTATCTGAACTTCTCAAAGTAAGCCAAAAATCCTTGACTATACTTCTCCCACATATATTACATAAGCATTTTCCAATTCTTTTATTTCATATATATTTTCTAGAAACTTCTTCATTGAATGTTATCACAATGCATCTAATGAATCATTAAAAGTCATTTATCAATCAGAAAATTGGACTCATGATCCCAAATAACCATATGTAATTTAATATTAGTAACATATCAAATGTAGTTATTATTGTTAAATTTTATTCAATGATAGCATGAGACAGTCACTATTGCATATGATTCTGAGACATTTTGCCAAAGGTCAGGTGGTAAGTCAGGTGCGTGCTTCACAGACAGAAACATTTAAGGTGATAAAAATTAATTTTTATTATTATTATTATGACAGACTCAGCCTGCCCTGGAGGTGGGGATGGCACAGCATGTGGTACTGGAGATCGAATCATGCTCCCTGCGGTTTGCTTAAGCTTTCCTAAGCAGGCTCTTTAGACTGCTGAACCATCTTGCCGGCTCCTAAAAATTAAATTTTAAGTCAGTGAATGATGCTATACTCATAGACAGTCTAAATTTCTTCAGCTTTGCAGAAAGTGTAAGTCAAAGCACATTAAAGGTTTAGCTTTGAAATTCAGCTCAGCCTCAAGTTGGGCTTTGTGGTTGATTATCCTTTTCCAAATCATTCAAAGATATCATCTATCAGATTTGGGAATCCCGAAGTGAGTATTAAAGTTAGCATAAGAGTAGATTAGAGTCCAGCTACGAAAAGAAGAAAAGTGCATTTCTTTCATTAAGGTTTCTTTCTGATGACATTACAGACTGCAACACTATTTTATTTTTTATTTTTTATTTTTGCATCAGCACAATGAGGTCACCATGCAGAAAGGGCTCTAATGTCCATACTTAAGGGAGAATGTATGCATGATAGATAGAGACCAAAACATGAAATTGATAAATCAGTATATTTCTGGCCACTCATAAATGTGGCCGCATTTGCCAAAGGCTGAATTTACTCTCAATCAAGGAAAATGTTTCAACAATGACTAAGTGATAAATGTCAATTCAAGATTTCAGTGATTCATCACACTATCTCGTGAGTAGCTGTTTCTTATAGCTTTGGCTCATTACAATACTACAATTATTTTTCCAATAGGACAGCAAATTCTGAAATGAAGGTCAGAATTATATTTTTTGTCTACTTTTGTTTGTGTATTATTGCCAATATCTTAATGCAAATATACCTTCTTATATTACTGGACATTGTTTTAAGGACTCCTGATACTAGGATTAGATCAAAAACATGGAAAAATATAGTCTTATAAAGTGTATCAGACATTTGAAACATCTCTATATGGTTCCTGAAATTAATAGATCCTTACTATTTACTAAATTCTATTAAATAATGCTCTCTAAGAATAAGCAAATAAAAGTTGCATAAAATTAAATCAAGGCTAATAATAATAATTGATAGCACATGGGCTCTTATCTACACGACATGGATTATTTTATTCTTATTCTGATGATTAGATGTCCTCATGTGATAGGTACTATATTTTTTTCTTAATATATATATATATATATATATATATATATATATATATATATATATATATATATGTACTATGGTTTTTAACCTGTTGTATAAGTTGGAAACTTGAGGCTAAGGGAAAGCAATATAACTCGCCCAAGCTGCCCATCTGATAAGAGTGAATATTAAGATTGAGCAGTAAATATCGCCTGTAATCTCCTCTGTGCCAAGGTCAGCTGCCTGTGTGTGTAGCTGCATCACAGGCTGCAGAAGTGTCACACAATGTCTCATCAAGTGCTTTTTGCCTTGGCCAAAGCATGTGGGACCAATCAAGCAGCCTGATGCCCAGGTTGGATAGGTGAAGATGTAACAGAAGACAAAGGAGATGAAAAAGTTCTTCCTTATTCATACTAATTAGACTACCATAATCCCAAATTTCTAGTACAGATGTATGGGATTCACACCTGAAATGTTAGAATTCTTCAGATATTGTATAAAAAATTGTGAAGAATATATTTTCACTTCTCTCTAAGGGCCGTTTGTTCTCACTTTCTAGTATGTTAATTCACTAGAGTTGTTGGTATAAATAAAGTCAGTTGATGTCATAGGCTAGTTTTAACACTATCTCATTCATAAGAATATTAAATTATTTTAGGCAAAGTGGTTTTGTCAAATTGACTAGAAATAAAGGGAAAGTGGTAATTAGACTACGTTAAAATATAACCTCTAAGGATATTAAGCATGCAAGAGCTCATCCATGAAAAATTAGACTGCAAGAGGTTATGCCATGTATTGGCTTATTTTGTAAGATATCAAATTACCTCTCATGAATAAATATGACTAATTACAATAAGACTGTAATTTAATGCTATGATATTAAGAATCCTTTTTGAACAAGAAAAATGTAGTTATAGATTTGGTCTTTTACCATTACTGAACCCCAAGTATACAGTTATTAAATGAATAGTTAATTTTGACCATGTCAACTGAATTTTGATTTTATATTTTGAATTCTATTAAACATATTTTAGTAAAATCTAGTTCAGAGAATAGTGGTATTAAAATTTTTTGACATTTAAATTTTAAATGGAAACAATAGCAAACTACTTGCTTCATGGTTAAATATCTCAAATAGCATTATGAAGTGGAGTGAGGGTCTTTGTAATATGCTAGTATTTGAAAAGGTGCTGAGATTATATAGGAAAATAAAGATAAAAAATTGCATCGATTGACAATTTTAAGCAACTTAGCACTTAACATTTTTAATAAATGGAAATCAGGAAATGTAATCACTCATTGACATGAGGAGGTTGTAGGAATGTAGCAGTTGGAGGTGTTTGATTCAGAGGGTCTCATGTTTGGCTGATGGGTTGATTTGCATCTCCCTTTTTTTGGTCTTGCTCAATATCTTTCTCATCTTGATTTTTTTTCCCCTCAGGCTCATCTGTTTTAACATTTCACTTTCTAGTAAAAGTACTTGCAGAAAATATTTACTAGCTAAAGGAAACTTTCATTAATTTTTCTTTCCAAGCAAAATGTACCAGGCATTGCTTAGTGCTAGGGATGAGCAGTTTAGAAACACTGGCACTTAGCTGTTCCTTCACTCTATTTGGACGCACTGGGGAGATGCACATAAGAGTACGTCTTTCAAATATAGCAAGTGTTAATTCCCAGGTTTACAGAACAAATAAGAATTGAGAAGGAAAATAAACTACAATCAGTCAGAATAAGCTCAGGAACTTTTCAGAGAAAGGTGAATATTTAAACTGGTGATTGTAAGTTTCAGAAGCATTTTCTAGAAAGCCAGGAAGGACTCTGCTACCCTAGGTAGAGAGGAGTAATGTGGGAAAGGGGCAAAAATGGGTAGCATATATTGCCTGCAACCTCTATTCATGGAACATTCAGCCCTTAATCTCTGGGATGGTTCTGACAGTCTTTACAGGTAGAGAGGGTCAGAACTGATTTAAATTATAAGACACTTAGTTGTTGTCTGCCACTGAAGAATTGTTTCCCTTGTGGGGAAAGGCCCACAAACATCTGGGCATGGGTACATTCTATAAGGAATTGTGTGTGTAAGGAGAGGCATTTACACTTTTATTTCCCTGTATCTTAGATAGATTTAAAAATAATCTGCATTGACTTTTATCCTAAGATTTCTGTAAAATTTCTGCAAATGTAAATAGAAACAGCCGGGGAGAGAGCACAAGTGCCAGCCTGGCAAATGCAAGTTTGTGAATTTGAACCCCGGTCCCACCAGAAAAAAACAACAACAACAACAAAAAAAAAATAGAAACAGACTACTCTAACTGTTCTTCTAACACACTGATACCTTTATTTGTCTGCTTAGGTTCTTCTTTATGTCTAGAATAGTCTCCCTGCCCATATCATTTCCCATTCCACTGCTTTATTACAGATCTCATTAGACTTTACGTTAGAAATTTTATGATTTGATAGCAGAAACCTCTGATATTCATTGTGTTTTACCACTGCTTCTTTCTAGGATAGGCAGATGGACTGACAGTGATATACTTCAGAATAAGAACCAGTGTTCCTATAGCTACAGGGGTTGAAGAAAAACAGCGAGATTCCTCTATTCACTCTCTTATTTTGAGAAGTTTCTATATTTTGTTAAGTCAAATACACAGGCTGTATGAACCAATCCTAGTGTTAACTTCTAAGATCTATATATCTATTTGTACGAGCAATGCCAGTTCTCTGCAAGACACATTGGTATGCTCAAAAGTAATATTGATCTATTATAACGATCCTAGCTACCTGGATTGACATATGGGATTAAAATTTCCTTCTAACTTCAGAAACCTGGAACAATGAAAAACAATATTACATCCAAAGTTGTTTTCTTTTTCACTTTGCTTTTCAAAACTCTTCATTTTCCTCTCCCATGTTCATTAACTCAGTGCAAATTCCCATAAATCCATCTAATAAAATTCATAACCCACACTTTCAGGCCACAAAAGATTTGGAAAATTTTCTTTGTAAGAAATGAAGAATATTAGTAAGTTATTAAGCACAAAATCAGATATATCCTGAATAAAATCTCTAGCTTCCTATATCCAGATAATGTGGCTTCTAAATTTCTCAATTTCTTACCATGCTCCATGAATCAACAGCAAAATTTATTCTCATGATTTTGTTATTATGCCATCCTTTCTGAGTACCTTAATTCTTGTTGAGGATAGGTTCTATAATTTATAATGAAAAGAAAAATAAAGCATATATGTGCATTGTACAGAATATAACCTCCAATGACTCATTTATTCCATTTTATTTGACTGCATTAAGGAGGTTTTCATCTCTTGTTTTCTGTACCTTTTGTCAGAAATCAAATTAAGGCCAGAAAAGTGAACTCTGGGAGAGAATAGACAATAGATTATTGGTTGGTGAATATATCTTCTATTTCAGCGTCAAAGATCAACTATGTCTTTATTTTAATTATTTGGACATTTTCAGTCTTCTGTTTGGGTTATGAGGAAAAAGACGTTCCAATCTTTCAAATGACAGCTATATTAATTATTTGGATATGTCTTTATTTCAATTATTTGGGTATTTTCAGTTTGGGATATGGGTTATAAGGAACCTAATATTTCAAATGGACAACTAGACTAGTAACATGCCCTCATTCTCACACGCATGGTATTTTGTAGACATTTCATATGGATAATGGTACTTTTTTTTCCAAAAAATTCCTGTGGTATTGATCATTTAGAAGTTGGGTTTCCCTGAAGAATAGTTTCAAAATAAGGAAAATAACTTTCCTACAATTATCTAAAAATTAACCAAAGATTCAAACAGCAAGTTTTGTCCACTTTACTAGAGTACTTTACAAGCTACTACAACAAGCAGCCTTCTGGTCTACCTAACTTCATAGATATATTTCTAATGATTTCCATCCCTATATACACATAAAGGGGTAATATCTCTCAGGAAATATCCTACTAATGTGCTAGGGATTTCTTACGCTTTGTCCTGTCGAAACATGTTTTCACTTAGATTGCTGACTCAAGAACTTTCAACTCTATTAACTTACCAGTGTTTTAACTAGAGTTCTGATTTTAATTTTTTTCTTGACTAAAGCCATAACTTCCTTACCAGTTTCTTTCAGCTCTCTGGACAATCTCTAGTCCTTTCACATCATCCTGCCCACTCTTATCTATAACTGCAAAAACCATTTAGTGGTTTCTCACTGTTGTATGTGACAGGGGTATGAAACTTAGAACTGCTTACACTTTAATCACATCTGAGTCTTTTTTCTTTTCTTTGTACTTTTGCCACAGTTGACTTCATAGTCACTTTGGTACACGGACTAAAGCTCTAAAATTGGTCTGATCCTGCTGGGTATGGTGGCTCACGCCTGTAATCCCAGCACTTGGGAGGCTGAGGCAGGAGGATCAGTGTGAGTTTGAGACCAGCCTGGGCTACAAAAATGAGCTCAAGGCCAGCCTGAACTTCATAGCGAGACCCTATCTCAATAAATAAATAAATAAATAAATAAATAAATAAATAAATAAATAAAATAAAATAAAATAAAATAAAATAAAATTGGTCTGATCCTGAATCCTAGAGTTACTTTCCTAGTATGTAGATTTGTCACCTTGGATAATTCCTTAATTTCTTTTTACTTCAGTTTTATTGTCATGCAGTTGGAGCTTATTTTAGTAACTATTCTGCAAGTTTATTGTGAAAACTAAATAAAATCATGCACTTTCATCATCTCTTCTTTGGGAATGTATCACACTCTCTGCTATTTGCTTTTTCTCATTGCTAAAATAAAATATCTGAAACTCAAAGTTAAGGAGGGAAGATTTATTTGACTCAGGGTTTGTGGAGCTTTCAGTCCAGTGTTGGCTGGCTCCAAGGCAGGTTGACATGACAGAGGGGCAGCCTAGAGGATGAACAGTTCTCAGCAGGTAGAAGACAACAAAGTGACGAAGTAGCAAAGAAGCATACAGAGGGCAGGTAGCAGAGACCTTTTTTCTGTTCCCTTTATCATAGCCACACTACCCAAACTTATAGCTGATAGCACTCACACCCAGGGTGGGGCAGCCTTAATCCTTGCATTGCACAATGAATCAGTTCCAACACCACACACCCTAGATCCAGCCGCCTCCACAAAGTCCCACCTGTGGCTACATGATAATTTGGAGAATTCTAGATACAAGCCATAACACACTGTCATGGAGTATCTGCAGAAATGGTTGGCAACCCCAGGAACTAGGGTATTCTTGAAAAAGAGATTCAGAATAAATCAGAAGCATACTTTCTGCCCTTATACTGTGTGACCTCCTGAAGAGGTCTTACAGCTGTTAATAGTCTTGGTTTTAGTTAGAAGCTTTCTATTTAGTTACTTTAAAAAAGTGAATGAGTTAAATAGATAAATCCCTTGCCTAGGTCATGAGGCATGACGTTCCTATGTTACTATCATCATAATTTTCTTTATTATGTTGGAACAATGTGAGGTCTTCCACAAAAATATTTTTTGTGATTCCTCATAAGCTTCTTTGTTTGCTTAGATGTCAGTCAGTCCAATGTTTGCATCTTGAAAATTACTGTCCTGTATATTAGATTATTAATTTTAATTTTTCATCCTTAGCTGGAGATACCTCAAGACTTCTGGTTTGTTTTAAAGAGCTAGTGGGGCTGGTAAGATAGATCAGTTGACTAAAGCACCTGCTCAGGCAAGCTTAGGCAAGTTCAGGAACTGAAATTCGATCCTCAGCCCCACATACCACACCAGCATTCTCTCAGCCCACAGGCAGGCTGAGCCAGCCACAAAGCCCTGGTTTAGTGGCACATACCTGCAATTCCAGCACTGGGGAGGCTGAAAACAGGAGGATCACTATGCGTCCCAGCTGCATAGTGAAACCTTGTAACAGCCAAATACATTAAAAAAGGACATTCATAAAAAAGAATAAATAAATGAAAGATATTGTCAGTGCAGTGGCACCTAGGTTCATGAATTTGACTCTTTCCATTCTGACCACACACTCAGTTGGACAGGAACAGAATCAAATTCAGTTTGGTCAGGCTCAATACTAATCTTAGGGAGAAATTTGATTAAGTTCTCACCCAATTCGGTTTGCGAACAGAATCGTAAAAAGAATTGAGTTGGTGAATGACTATATGTTAAATTTGCCTTTCTTCTTACAACTAGGCTAGGAGAAAAATTTCAAGAGTTTTATTTGTCTGTTTTTAAAAAATGGAAGATTAACTTTGGATTAGAAGTCTGAGAAAAATGTCAATTCTCTGATAATACAAAATTCAGAGCAATCTCAGGTAGAAATTTCTCTACAGTTATCAACAGCTGCATTCTTAAATTTGTATCACTGAAAGAGCTAAAATAAGTTTTAAAAGAATATTGAAGCACAAAATATCAAATAACTGACCTCAATGCTTATCTTAATCTCAGGGAAATGAACCAACAATAAGCATATAAATATGTCCAACTGAATAAAAATTTCAGAAATTAATATGTACAAATGCTATCAATTGGATTTCAGTTTAAAAATCTAATTTCAATATAAAAGAGGACATATTGCATTATTTTATTTATGTGGAATTCTAGAGTTGATAAATGCAATATATTATTAAAAATATTGAAATAATTTTCTTTCTATGACCATAGGAGTTCTGACTGACTTGGAAGGTGCATGTGGGACCTTCTGGAATGGTGGTAAGGTTCTATTTTTTTTATAAGTTTGGGTTATACAAGCTATTACTAAGATTGAATAAATGCATAATAAGAATTGAAAATTTGATTATATTTAAATTTTTCAATAATAAGTTAACTTTAAAAATAATGTACTATACTAAAATAATTATCTGAGATGGAATTTTTCAAATGTAAAAATATTGCTAATTAAATACACAGAATTGACAATGCTTTATCAAAGGGAACTTTTTCAGACATAGGAAGTGTTATTGATACTACTATCTGATTTTTTTTTTTCCAGTTAGAAATGTCATGTAGAGAATGGATGTGGGGAAAGTGAAAGAGGTCCGTAGAATATCAACAAAAAGATTAAAGATATAGAAAATAGTCTTGGCGAGGAAAGATAAAAGGAGCTTATGTTATTTTCTGTAATTTTCAGAATAGAAGTTCAGAGATTACTTAACAGCCACCTTCACCATACAAAGGAAATGCATTGTGTTCATGGAGACCTGAGGAAATAGTAGGAAATTTTAGTTTATCTATTTCAGCTTCCTTTTGTAGGGGACAGCACTGATGCTCAGAATAAAGAGGTAACTTACAGAAAATCTTGCAGCTGCAGTTCATTAATGGCTAAGTTTAAGTATAGGCTTCAGTATAACAAGAATTATTGAAATCTTGAAATCACTATAAATTATGCCTGCAATTGTGAGTATTCAATGTGGGTGTCCTATGAAGTATTCTGTTAATACAGCTATATAAAATCATTTGAAAAATAATGCCCTTGCAATACAACATTTATGTATCTATGTTTTCTAAAGTCCACCTTTCTCTCTGAATAAAGAATTGAAACTTATTCCCTTCAGTTCTAAAACAAGGCCTCTGGCTGGAATAAGGGGGTTAATTATACCTTATTTATTATATGTGTTTGAGAAAGTACTTAATCTAACCCTAAGCCAATAGCTACCTCTACAGATTGCTCTGAACATATTGGCAAGTTTCCACTGTGGTTCTCTCAGAGACCAGTAAGCAATGTGCCTTGGAATCTTAAACACAGTGATCTCCTTTGGAACATTCTTGGATAGAAACACCAAGTGTCTAGATGAGATTGGTACATCGAAGGTGATAAGGCTGTACATTACAAAACTTTTCTACACATCAAGTAAAAATTTGACTATTCAGCTGAAAAACAGAAGCAAGCTGAACCAAGAGACTAACACTAAATAAACACCAAAAAGATAAATAAAGCATGACTTGACAAAATTATACCTAAACTCACTCTGGATTTAAGTTATGTGAGCCACTAAATTCCGTATAACTAAACTATATTTCATTGGAATTTTTGTATTTCCCAAAGGCATTCTATGTAACATTAACCTGTAAAAATATTTGCTCTGAAGAATAGATTACCAAGAGTATTTTATTTTAACAGTGTGATTGCTAGGTATACAACTATTATTTATTGCAAAACATTAAGAATTTTGCATGCATTATTGTGTTTAATCTCAGAAAACTCCTTAGGTAATCAATATTGTTTTTATTTTACAGATTTGAGAACAGTGACAGAAAGAAATACAATTGTTTGGGGTTAAGTTCACACTAAAATGTGGCAGTGTTGGGACTTGGCCAAGATCTGTCTGATTGTAGAGCAGTGGCCAGGCACTTTCACTTCATGCACTCACTGATTATATATGAGATAAAGCATTTATTTATTGACTTACTGATATTTATAAGAAGCAGAAGGCAATAGTAAAAGCCCCTTAGTTCTACCTAAGTCTTAGACTGTGCAAGTTTCTCAACACCTTTGTTTCATAGAAGGGGGAAGAAAGGAGAGAGAACAAGACAAAACAGAAACTAACAAAATAAAATAAAGCAAAACTTTGTGTTTTATTCATCTTAAAGAGATTTGCGTCTTTGATATAGAGAACATGTGTCTTCTAAGCTTTAAAAATACTAAGAACTTAGTGGGGACACATATGTATATTCAAGCTAACAGTGTTCCTAATGTCAGCCTGCCCCTGTTTTACTTTGACTAACATCTTCTGGCATCTCTCCTCTAGCAAATGCACCTCTTGTGGGGGAGGATGGAGCACTCTGCTCTGAACACAGCCTTTGGGTATGGCAATGCCTTGTCTTCCTTCATGACTTGACAACAGATGGGACCCTGTGGGAAATTCATTATGAAATCCAAAAAAATGGGACACTCAAGGAAAACTGGAATGATGATTAATAACAGCAGATGCTAACAAATCATCTTTCTTTCTATAATCTCAGCTGCTTAAGACTTCTATAGTTTTAAGACATCAATAATTGGTTATGGTGAAACAGGTGTTCCACGAATCTAATAACAATAAAAATTATTGGAGACAACGGCTACCACTAATGTGAACCCAAAATTACTTGCAGATTAAAATAAGGTAAACTTATGCTTTGAAGTTGTATTTGAACCCTAACATATTTAAAATACAATTTAATAAGGATCTCATTCATTTTCCCCTTACTACCCTTTTTATTTCTTTTTTCAAAGTCCTAAAAGTTTATATTCATTCTGTAAACGTTTTGTAACTGAATTTAATCTACTCTTGTATCATATTCTTCATTTCTATTTTAAATGAATTTTCACTTTGTTTTTAATTGACAATTAGTGAAATATGTCCAAAGTGATGATGGTTTAACTTCTGACTTTCAACTTTTTGCTCATAAAAAGTAATACAAATTAAGTAGAAACTACAGCTCAAATTTTGATCTTGCCCCAGGCTACTATATGTAGTAGATACTCTTAGCATATTTAGCAACTCCCAGTCAGATCCGAAGTCACCACTGCAGCTCACCAATGTGTTACAGTGCTCAGAATTCTAAGCTATAATGTTTGACAACTTAGGTAAATTGAATATATTTTTGAATTTGATATTTTTAACTTATTCTTGGTTTATGTGGACTTGGCTCCACTTTAAATGTAGTATCTGTATATTTATGGGATATAATGTAATAACTTGATGCATATGCTATATATACTTTGTAATGATCAAATAAAGCTCATTAACATTACAGCAGCAAGCAGAAACACTGGCATGGCACTCATGATTTGAAGCTAGGCTTAGTTATCATGGAGAGGCACTAGCAAGGAATCACTGTTCCTCAAAACAATAGGCCTTGAAGGTTCAAGGCAGGAGGTTTTCAGTGGCTTGAAAGGGGAAGTAAAGATGTTAGAACACGTGGTTGTCTTTGATTGGTTCCCACAGTATGAATCAGAGATATGCATCACAGTGACCAGCTGTTTCTAAGAGACATTAATAATAGGAACTGTAATGGGAACTATTACCCAGACAACTAACAGAGGACAGAGGGGCTGGGCATTTTTGATATATAGTTTCCCTGTTTTTAGTTTCTCTGGTCAATCTTTCTGAGCACATTACATATGATCTTTTAGACCAAATCCCATTTAGAAGTAGTAGCATTAGAGCTGTCAGTGGTCTTAAGATGGGCCCTAGCCAAGGTCCCCAGGATTGTCTTATTGCAGAGTGGATCTCTAAGTTGCTCTAAGTTGCATTCAGAAAGAGATATAATTTAGGATGATTGGTTCTATAACGCTACTCTGGCAAGGGAGTAAACAGTTAACCTCACTGTCCTGTGTGCCTTGGATAGTCATTATATTGGTCAAGTGTTTGATTGTTCTATTCTTTGAGGCAGCAGTTTACAGAGTTTGAGGCAAATGCTGCAGATAGCAGGGCTAGGGAAGCAAGGATTTGAATGAGTGGCATGAATAAGCACAAAAATTAAAAGAATAATGTATTAATGTATGGAGCTATCCTGAGAGTGGCATCCACAGGCTTGAGCCATGCATGGACAGGTCAGCATCTGGGGAGACCAAAGCAGGGTTTTGAGTGCAGTGTCTCCTCAGAGAAGTGCTCCAGAAACTTAGCAGGACTATGGAATGGTGGACCTAAGGCTGCATTTCTGAAAATTTAAGAGCTGTTAATGTTCACCTGGATTATATATGTGTGCAGGCCTATCTACAAATGTAGCTGGTCTTTAAATTTTTATGAAGCTAGTTACAAGCTATTTCCATAGGGCTTGGTTTTATTTTTCTAAACCTTTTTAGAACTTTGTGGCCTGTATGCCATAAAGGACTTCTATTTAGCTATTTAGGCTATAAATGCAGACCATTGTCACTGCCAATGATCAAGGGTGGGCCATATCTAGCATTTATAAAGTTCAGAGCAGGACCCTATAAACATCCGTTGCCATCTCAACTCAGGTAGGGAATGCTTTAGGCCAGCCTAAGTAGGTAAATGTGAGCAATAAGGCTCTCTGTGCATCTTTAAGTGGGGGAAATCAGGGCCAGTGACACAGATGCTGAAGCTGGAGATGGCTTCAGAGGTAAAGGTGCCAACGCAGTGGCTTGAGCTTGTGGGGATGGATCTGCATCGCTAGTGGTAGGTTTCCAGACAACAGCAGGAAGCAGCGGAAGGAGAGCTTTCACCGAAATGATCTTGTCCAGGTGACCACAGTGTAACTAGTCAGTCAATGCCAAACAGTCATGGTCTGCTGGGCCCACCTGGTGGGAGGGTTCACAGTAATTCTGCAGGTCCCAGTACATCATGTGACACCTGAATGGTTAAATCTTGGAGAAAGGTGAGCTTTTCATTTTTTTTTTTAAAGTCAGAAGGACAAGGGAGCTGGGGAGATGGCCCCGAGGCACAAGTGCCTGCTGGGCAAGTGCAAGGTCGTGAGTTTGAACCCCCGTCCCACAAAAAAAATAAATAAATAAATAAAAATAAATAAATAAATAAAGTCAGAAGGACTGCAGAGGACCACATGGATGTCTCTTCTTGAAAAAGAGCAATCGTCTCCGTTT
Source organism: Myocastor coypus (assembly GCA_004027025.1). Taxonomy (NCBI): domain Eukaryota; kingdom Metazoa; phylum Chordata; class Mammalia; order Rodentia; family Myocastoridae; genus Myocastor; species Myocastor coypus. The sequence continues at coordinate 52,380 of PVJA010011566.1, forward strand.
TGGCTAAACCTGGCTCTTGTGTGCCGAGATAGTTCTTTGAAAGGAACAGTTAATAGTTAAGTCTTTTCTCCTCTTTTATTTTATTTTATTTTTTTAATTTGTGACCAACAATGTTAAATACTTTTATGCGGTAATCCGACCAACTTAGTTCAGAACAACAATGTGCAGTATAACAACCATTGTTGAATTCCTATCTCTTAGATTAATGAATTTTGTATCATTTTTCATTTCTAGTGTTTTTTCACTGTTTTTATTATCTTTAACAAATGACTTATAAAAATGGAAAGGACAGAGCTAAAGTCCGTCTTGAGTGGACAAATCTGTTGTCAGATCTTCCCTTAAATAGTGGGGAATTTCCCCAACTCTGTGCCGCTTGTATAAATATGAACTGTCCTTTTCATCCTGTCTCAGGATCTTCTTATGGGAGCAACCTACAAGCAGAAAAAGGCATTCTCTAAGTGTATACCTGTACACACAGTAGTATCTGGAGGTAACAGTAGAAAAACTTTGTGGTTCACAACCTCAGACTGACAGTCTATTAGGATTCTGTGCTATGTCAGGTAGCTGGTACATAGCTGGATATGTGTTTGTGTCATGACTTCTAACAGCAACAAGTACTGCAGTGAGGTAGCATGGTTGATGGTCAGGCATGAGGTGAGTATTTGGCTCATACCTCAGGGAGGAAAGTTTACAGAGTTTTAAGATTATCATTACATGTTTCAGACTGATCCAGGCACGGTCTACTTCTTGGTGAACACTCTCAGTTGAAAGTACAGGGGAAGATGAGAGGAAGGAAGACTAGAATGTTGCAAAGGAGATGATCATTTCTAACTTGAAGAGGAAGTCTCTTGCCAGAAGTGCTATGAGGAGTGGCTTATCCAGGAATTTTTGTTTGGTGAAATGTCATACCAGGCTACAAGCTCGGGCCTAGAAGAAGGGGTAAGAGGTCTCAGTTGTTCTAGACATGGTAACTTTTTGACTGAGGGAAATTATTTTTGGTCTTTTTTATTTTTTTACTTTTATTTCTTAATTTTATTTTGAAACATAAAAGCAAAAGCAGGAACAAGAATCACAAACAAAGACAGAAATAGGGCAACCTAGAACAATACATGTGAAACATATTTTCAGACCAAGAAGAGCCGATTAACAAAGGTTGCTATATTATCTGTTTTTATTATCAAATCTGTTGCTCAGATTAACAGATATAGTTATGCAAGACTTGGCATATGGTTGCATATTAATGCTTGCTTTCAAGAAATAAAACCAACATTTTAAAAATCTAATCAGATTTCCTATTTGCTATATTTTCTCATAAAGCAAATGGTGATTATTATTTTCTTCTTTCCTTTGAAACACTGTAGTATTCCATATATATATATATATACACATATATATATGTGTATATATATACATATATATATGAGGTCATATGTGTGTGTGTTCTTTTAGCATTATGATTGATAATAACTAATCAATGAATTGAGTGCACTAAACTATAATTTCCAATATCAAAAAATAGATTACCTAAGACATAAAAGTAGCACCATTCCAAAATAATAAGATAGAATTATTGCCAGAGAGCTCTTGAGGCTGGCTGTACTGTTGTTTCTGGAGGCTGATGATTACTTTGGAGCCCAATATAGTTGGGTTTCATGTACGCCTGCATAGTGCACTGAGAAGAGGAAGAGGAGCCAATCCAGAGTTTATTTGATCAAGTTAGACAACCAATCTAGAAAATGCAGTTATTTGGTTTTTTTTTGTTTCTCATTTAGCTTGACTGTTTCCACCGATCTGTGTAAAGAACAATGCCAAAGCTGTACTTCATTTTGGGTACAGAGAAAGCCTAGAGAACTGTGACTCGTCCCGAAGGCTGACACTAACAACAGTTCTACAAAGTACTGTCTATGGTCCCAAACTTAATCTTGAGGGGATTTGATCCTGGAAGATACAAAAAAAAAAAAA
>PVJA010011567.1:0-54281 GCA_004027025.1 Myocastor coypus
TGATGTTTCTAAAAGGCACCATATGTAAAAAGAATGAGATAATTGAGAAATATTAAAATAAAATTATACAATTGTATTCCAAGCAGAAGAAATCAAATCTTAAGTAAACAAATACAGAAATACCTACAGAAAGATGGAAATAGTCTTGCACAAAGCAGGAAGATTCTAGACAGCTCAGTGGACTAAAGTACCTGCTTAGGCAGAGCACAGTGGGCAGGTTGAATATCCAGCATGCTATGCTGGCCCTATCCCCCAGGCACACTAAGACAGGGATTGAGACTGGGTGTGGTGGCATGCCCCTGTAATCCCTGCGCTTGGGGGACTGAAAACAGGAAGGTCACTATGAACCCGGTCTGTGTAGTGAGACCCTGTAGACCCTGTACTAAATATAAAGAAAGCAGGAAGATTCTGATGAGTAGCAATATTTTCAAAATCATAACTGAATGCAACAGATTATCCTAATTATCTTTCACAAATAATAGATGCTAATACTCATTTTTTGACAAAAGTCAGGTATTGGAATTAAAGAAGTAAATCCTAGGATTACAAATTGTAATAAATAGGACTACACACTATACACATATTCTTCACTTGGTATCTGATATCATTAATACGCAATTTTCCATTAGATTCTGGATTCATTCCTTATCACTGATACCTATAAGCAAGTACTGTTATATTCCCCCTCCTCCTCATTCTCTCTCTCTATCATTTTAATACCATAGGAAAAAAAATTCAAGCTAGCTCTGATAGTTTACATTCAGCCTCTAGCTCCTACTTGGCTGATGAGAATCGCGTTACTCTCCCACAGAACCTACTCTTGCAAATGTCACACCCCGGGCCTCCACAGGGCCTCATGCTAACAGGACGGTACTAGGAAAGGGTCTCCAGTCATCAACAGTTGCCATGAGGCAACTGACTTAGAAAACACTGACTTAGAAAACAGACATTTATGATGTGTGACAGTAGGGTCAAGCCTTTGGTGAGAGCTCTTTATAGGGTAATGTCATCACATGTTCTGTTCAAGCACAAAACAAGAAAGTCTCAGTTTTTTCCTAATTCTTATGAGAATTAGTTGCCTCATGTGGGAACTACTTTCCTGACCTTGTCTAAACCTAATACCTGTGCAAAAGAATTCAGATTTATCACCTGAATTTGAGAAAGAAGGTAAGGCCACAGACTTTAAGGGACAGTACAGTTGATGTATGGTAGTGGAGCTCCTATCTCACTCATTGTCTATACCACTGCACTGCAGAAGAGAAATCTCCCTTTTTAAACTTTGATTTGTAATTCTAGAGTAATAAAATTTTATATTTTATTTATTGATTCAATCATGAAAATATTAAAATTGCCAAGCCACCTCAACTTCAGCAGGTTTTTTTTTTTTTTTTTTAAGTCAATAATGTCTATAGGGTCTCACTACATAGATGGGGCTCATACTGATCCTGCTATTTACAGTCTCTCAAGTGCTGGGATTACAAGCATGTGCCACCAACCCCAGTCTCAATTGCCATGTCAGTGCACTCCAAGGGTGAGCCAACATGGCAGGCCCAGGGATTGAACTCTCTGCCCTTTGGTCTGCCTAAGCAAGTACTTTAATCCTCTGAGCCATGTGGCCGACCTTAACTTCAGTTGTTTTAAGAGTATTATTTTGATTGACTAAAAACATTTACATCTGGGATTTTGATAACATGGTATTAACAAGTTCCAGAACTTCAGGGAAGAATGATAGAAATACTACCTGTGATTATTAAAGTGTAAATATTAGATTGTTTCTGAGCTTAATCTGACTCCTGCAACAAAATACAATGAGTAGTGACTCATACAAATTTATTTCGTGAAATTCTGGAGACTGAATTGTTACCTTTTCAAGCACTGGCCAAATGGTTGTCTTATGCAGTATGTTACGGAATTTGATGACAATGGGTTCTCATTATGTCCTCACTAGGAGAGAGAGGAGCTAACTTTTTGGAGTCTTTCATAAGAGCTCTTACTTCTAAGGGGTCTGAATTAGATTAAAAATCTTCACCAAAGATCTAAGCGTGTGAAAGCTGACCTGATCATGGGGCGCTGTGCTCACCAGGGGCATCGCCTCTGACTCCAGCTGAGCATGTGGGGAAAAGATGGCGTGAGCAAAAAGACCTGGCGTAGTGGTGGCGGGTACCACTTCCTCTATGATGCCTTCCTTCTTTGCTTGCCAGCCGCCATAACATGAATAGCTTTGTCTTTCGTAGGCTTCTTCACTGTACTGTCTCTGTGTTTAAGCACAACATGGGCTGAAACTTCTGAAAATAAACCTTTCCTCTTTGAGGTTGCTGTTGAAGGTTATTATTACTGAGAGATAATTGAATTGTCTAAAACAACCATCAAGGTCTAATCACCTCTCAAAAGCTCCCGTCTCCTAGTGTGTGCCATCAACTTGGGGGTTAAGATTTTAACTTGTGAATTTTGGTGGAACACAAACATTCAGACCATAGCAGACTTCAAATTAATGAAATATGAAAGAAGGAAGAACAGCACAATGTTGTATTTATTAAGTGAGAAAATATACCATACCCTTAAGGAACAGAACCTTTAAATTTGTAAGCTGTAGACTGCTAACATTTCAATAAAATATGAGTGTATGTTTCTTGCTGATGTAGCATTTGAAGAGGGAAACCATGTGGAATCAGCTTTTTTATTTCTTTCACTGCAGAAAGAGTTTTTCCTTCAAAACCAAAGCTTTATGGCTTCATAAAATTTGATATTCAGAGAACATGTGAATGAAACTAATATCAGAAATACGATGGGCAAGGTAGTGTGACCATTGCAAAATATTTCTGAATTTGCTGCCCCTAAAATTCTGGAAAGCTGAGTTTTCGACTATCCAATTAGTTTTCTATTGGCTCTCCCTGAGGTGTTCTACATGCAAAGGAAGGAAAATATCTGCAGTATTTCATTAACTCATTCCCTCCTTTCTTGGGGACATTTATGAGAAAGTGGAAGAGAAGAGGAAACATAGATAATGGCGACCCCAATATAATTCTTCCTATTTGCCATTTTAAGTATATTTTTATATTATTATTGTTGTTATTCTTATGTTATTCTTTTAAAATCAGGGTCTCACTACATGGTCGAGGCTGGCCTTAAGCTCACTTGTGGGTTCAGGCTGATCTTGAATTTGCAGTGTTCCTCCTGTCTCTGACTCCTAGTGCTTGGGATTATAGACGTGAGCCACCACATCCAGCTGAGGTAGAACTTTGAATGGTAACTTCATCTTTCCCAATTATACACACAAAAGTGTGGAAGAAACAATAACAGAAAAAATTTTCTGCTCGTTTTTTGCAAATTTTCTGTAGCTAGGCAAGTATAAAGCACTTATCAAGGGTAACAAGCCAAAGTGTGGCTATAATTTGTGTTATTCTAAGTGGCTATCTAGTTTACTAGGAGGCTGTATGCTAGTAGAACTAATCTGTTAGCCTGAAAGTACAACTATGTGTTGACTACTATTTTAACTTTCACCAAATCACTCTAAAATGAGTGTTATCTGAGGGTCATTATAATAGGTGGCTACAACGATAGCCAGATAGCTCAGTATATTAAAGCTTAGGCAGATGGAGGGGCCTGGTGTTCAGTCCACTGCATTCCATGCCACCTTCGCCCTCAGGGCAAGCTGAACAGAGATTGAGACTGGACATGGTGGCATACACCTGTAATCCCAGTGCTTTGGAGGCTGAAAACAGGAGAATCACTAGGAATCCAATCTACATAGGGAGGCCCTGTAGACCCTGTCCTAAATACACTTAAAAAATAATAACAGGTGGCTACAAAGATGAATAATTAACAAGAGATAAAATTAACAATTTTTCACAAGCCTCAATAAAGTTTTTCAGATAACAGGAGGCACTCTAAAGCCAAATATCAAACATAGAAAGTTACTCTCATTTGTATTAATATTAATTAGAAAGATATAATAATGAGAGTTTCACAATAGGTTAGTAGGACAAATATAATAATACATCACATATTGTTGTCTTTGTAGTAGTTGCTCAGTGTACAAGATGCAGATATGATATCTAAACACAATCAGTAAAAGCCTTTATTCTCAGTGAACAAAGAGAAAGTAGCTGTATACATCATACATATATATATATATTTTTTTTTCTTTTTACCGTCCTTCCTCTGATTTTCCCTATCTCAATCTGTCTTTTCTTTTGAATACCTTCTTCCTAATTCAAAGTATCTGCTTAGTATTTTAGACCTAATTTACACAAAGTGTGTTAATTGTTACTGTTCCACTAACTTGCTTTGAAATTCCATTTTATTGCTATTTTCCCTCTTTAAAATAAAAGAGTATAACTTTCTTTCCAAGGCTTGTGATATTAGATGTCCCAATTTTTTTATTATTTAACAGAGAGAAAAAGGCACAGCAATGGAAGCTGGGGAGATAGCTTAGTGGTCTAAGTACCTGCCTGGCCAGCACAACGACCCAGGATTGATCCCAGGTACTGCATGCTGTGCCCATCCTGGAGTGCTGTGCTGGCTGAAAAGACTGGGTGTACTGGCACATGCCTGCCATCCCAGAACTAGGGAAGCTGAGCCAGGAGGATTCCTATGAGTTTGGCCTATACAGTGAGATTTTATACAAAATTAATTAATTAATTAAAAATGTAGAAAGGCACAGCACAAAACATTGATAGAAAGTGTTCATAATTGACTGCGTTGTACTGACTAGTTCTTAAGTTGTATCTACTTTCTTTACTTTTCTTTTTTTTCTTTTTATATATTTGAGACAGGGTCTCACTATGCAGCTCAAGCTTGTAGGGATCCTCCTGTTTTCAACCTCCCCAGTGCTTGGATTACATGTGTGCACCACCAGACCCTGTCTCAGTGGCCCACTCAGTGAGCCTAGGGGAGTGGGCAGCACAGTATGTATGTCTACTTTTCTATGTAGCTACTAAAGGGAAGAAAATAGGTCTCAATCAAAGTTACGTTCCAAGGTCTTCTAATGCTAGAAAAGCCACAATTCTGGCCTGAAAAGCATGGTAGTTGTTCAATTTCTAAAACAAAGCATTGGCTCCAAACCTGTAGCAGATAGGAACCAGTGGTAAAAGCAATGCAGTCTCGTCCTTTTGATGTCCCTGCTGAAGACACCAAGGAGGGAAGTTTTTGCAGTTGGTAAAGCAGGGGCTACAGAACACAAGGGAAGAGCAAGTCTAGCAGATTGTGAAAAACAATTTTGGCTCTGGCAACTGGTTCTACTCAGAGGCCAGAAAACATTTGAAATGTTCTGTCTAATGATATTTTAAATTTCTATTGACCAGGAGACATTGTGAATTTCCATCTTTTTGTTGTCTTAATAAAAAACTTTCATTCAGACTACTCAGTGTTACAACCTGGATACTGATTATAATATATTAAAATCAATTTTCATAAATTATATTTTAATGAATCACAAGTAGCTATACTCAAATGCATGGACCTAATTTACTCACAAAGAGGTAATTGTACCTTTTCTACTTATAACTCCCAAAATTTAGACTTGAGTTGTTTCATTTTTAGGAAGATTAAGTTTGTGAAACTACAATGTGTTCTTGGGTACTTAAGTGGCAGATGCAGAGTGTGGCTACTGCTGAACTATTTTTAATAAGTGTCCCTGAACTTTAAATAGTTGTATGGGCCCATACATATAAAAAATTCTTTGTCTCCTTGAAACTAAATGTGCCAATGTGAATTGTTCCAAACAGTATGTGAACAATAATTAATTTTTCACAATATTGTGAGAGCTTAAGTGACAGATATAATTATCTTTCTCCCACTATGCTTTATAAGGGTTAGCAATAGTGCACTATCTTTATAAAAGAATTAATAATGAGAATATTTTAGATTTAGAGTAAATATTATACCTGTCCCCCACTTTTTAAAATAAGAATGCATACAAGAGAATAATGAAAGGAAGGAAATCAAGTGGAAGAGGCAGTGTTGCAGAGATTTTATTTCCTCTCCTAATGAATATAAAGAGAAAAAAGCTGTTTAGAGAACAGCACTACACATGATAAAATCTAAAGAGCTACTCTTTAAAATAAAGATATAGATGTTTAAAGTGTTTGTCATATATTTACATTCATTTATACAGATGAGATGCAGCTAATAAGTTATGTTTATGGAAAGAAATCTTTTTATATTTTATTCTTTGTTCCTAATGGATTCAAATGAGGAGGTCTTTCTTATGACAAAATTATTTTTGGTGCCATAAACTACATATCTTGGAAGTCTGACATTTCTTACTAAAACAAATGTATTTTGATGATTTTTTAAAATCTTATCTGTGCAAAAACAGAAAATGAGAAGTCACTTAAAGTCTATTCGTAAGGGAGTTTTAAGTTCAGAGCAAATATAATGAACTATTGCAATAGCTCTGATGAAAGATAAGGATAAGTATATCTGTCACTTCACAAGTTCTCGGATAGAGGTGTTAGAAATCTTAATCTTGCATAAAAGTGTCTCATGCTTATGGTAAAAACTCTTCAAACTATTATATGTTTTGTGTATATGTACAAGCAACTTAAAGTAATTTGTGGTAAAAGTCAGTCACATCGTTAGTAAATTTTCATATGTTAAAATACTTAATGCTGGTAAATTTGTGGAGCCATTTTAAAAATTTGAAGAGAACATCAGCTTTATCTCCTTCTTTTTTATTTTATCCATTCCCAGGCTCCATATATTTGTCACTTTGTTTCCTCACAGCTCAGCTTCTATTTCTGCAGAGTCTAATAAATGCATAGGCACCACAGTAGCTATGAGAGGTTCAAATGGAGGAATCGCTCCTTTAGAAAACAGGTTAGTGAGCATGGAAACTGTACCAAATCTACATTTATCCTGTAATATCCAGGCAAATTTAAATACTCTTACTAGAATATTTCTTTAAATACATTCTATCATGCACTGAATAATCTGTATTTTAGACGATGTTAATAAGATTGTTTCTATTGTAGTTACATATATATATATATATATATATATATATATATATATATTACACATTTGTTTATTAAGAAAGTATGCAAACTTATCTACAACAAGGGAAGTAATTAAGAAAGTAAGGATGCAAGTCGCAGAATAGAACATACATTTTCAAACTGTCCAACATGTGATGATACATATAATATATATATATATATATATATATATATATATATATATATATATATTCCAAACTACAGAAATCAAAACAAATAATCCAATTAAAACATGTGTAACGACATGCTAAATGTCTGGTATGAATAGATATTTCACAAGATGATATATATAAATGACCAGAAAATGTTCAACATCATAATCATCAAAAAATGCAAATCAACAATGAAAGACTATTTTATCTAACTTAGAATGGCTATATCAATAAGGCAAACATAGCAAATATTGAGAAGAAAAAGAGACATTTACACACCATTAGTTGGAATAATATTTAGTATGGCTATTAAGAAAATATCGTGGAAAGTAGAATTAGGATTCTTATATGATCTTGTTGTTCAACTACTAGGAATACAACTAAAGGAAATGAAATTATCGTATAGAGATGATACTAATCTAACTACACTCCCATGTTAATTACAGTGCTGTTAACAAAATCAAAATACTTTGTTACTTGAGATACTTATTAATATATGAATAGAGGTGAAGTGTTATTTTTGCATATTGGATTGCCTTTGATTCATAAACATGGATACTACAAGAAAAGTGCAGCAAAGGAGAATCATGGGGAATTTGAGACCATACTGGGCTACAAAGTGAGCTGAAGGCCAGCCTGAACTGGGCATCAAGACCCTGTCACAAAAAAAGATTTAAAAACAAAGGCATCTATAATCTACAACTAGAGACCATACTCAGAAAGGAAATAAAACAGATATGTATTTACAAACGTCATATTGTCTTAGTAGGGTAAGAACTTGAACGAGTAAGAGCTGGAGAGATAGCTCAGCAGACAAAGCACTTGCTTAGGCAAGGGCAGGGACCAGGTTCAATGCTCCACACCACATACTGTGCTAGCCCTGCTGCCTGGACTGTCTGAGCCAACCACTGGGACCAAGGATGGTGGAACATGTCTGTAAGACCCAGACTGGGGAGGCTGAAATCAGGAGCATCACTGCAAGTCTGAGGCGCATAGTGAGACTTTCTACTTATGCGGAGTTTGATTTTTCTCTTTGGCTGTGCTGGGGATTGAGCTGGGGAACCTGCATTTACCAGGCAGTCTCTTATTCCACTGAGATATCTCCCCAGCCCTGGAGTTTGTTAATTTTATTTAGTGAGATAATAATATGACTATATCAATATCTGGCACTTTTGCTCAATAAATCTTTCTAACATCACAGTAATTATTGCCACTAAATGTGTACAAATATTTAAGTGTTTCTCCCGTGATTTTTTATTGTCTTTCTTATGCTGATTTCTGACAGCTTCAGGTCAGGCATGGTTGCCTTCTCTGCTTTAGGATTACTTCCTCTGTTTTGCCTTAAAATGACAAATTCCAATTACACTCAATTATATGTTATAATTTGAATTATCCAGGCTTAGTATTTGAATACTTGTCTCTCTGGGAATAGTTTTGTCAAATCTGTTACAGACAAAGACAACAAATGAAAATCTTTGACAATGTGATGATCATTACATATAATTTTGCTAATACTGTTGATGCCAAAAACTGAACTAAGGAATAAACTGTATACATCATAAATATATGACACATTTTGTTTCATATTTCAAAGGAAAAATCTAACATTATATATATATATATGTATATGTATATATATATATAATTTGTGTTTTCTAATATTATTCAAGATTATATCTCATTTTTTTCATAAATACAATCAGTTTTTTTCAAATAGAGAAACAGCCACGTGAAAAACAGCTTGTAAAATCATGTTCTTCTCTTCACTTGCACAAAATAAAATTTCTCATCATGCTGAAGAAAGTTTAACAGATGAATAAGATATAGCCCTGGCACATTAGTTAAAAAAGAAGTGATTTTTCTACCTCTAATAGTTCATTATGATAAAAAATGAAGAATGGAATCTTAAGAAATAAATACACTTTGCTTCTTTAAGTTGTTATAGGTCAGCAAAAATTTTGATTATCAAGTAATAGAATGAAAGCAATGCTTACCAAAATGAGACTTTGTTTTCACTAAAAGGCATAATAGTGACAGGGAGAGTGCTCAGCTCTCTAGCTGCCTGCCTGGCAAGCACAGGAACTGGGGTTCAGTCCCTAGCACCACATATCACACTGGCCTAGGGACCCGTCAGCATGACATGCCAGCCATTGAAACTGGGTATGGTGATGTACGTCTGTAATCCCAGTGCTGGGGAAGCTGACAACAGGAGAGTCACTCTGAGCTTGAACTATGTAATTAGACCTTGTATCAAGTAAATAAAATAATTTTCAAAAGGCCTAACAAGTTATATTCACTAATAATCTTGAAATATAATAAATGAATTAAATATTAAATATCATTATTCAAACAAAGAAACCATAGAAATAAAAAAAATCAAAAGAACAAATCACAATTTAATAGAAATACAAAGATACAACTGAGAAAATATGATGATAACCTAAGGAATTATCGATTTGAAATAAAAAATAGATAAAAGGCAACTGAAAATAATATTCAGAGATAACCAATACTTAAAAGAGAAACCTAGAATAATATTTTCCAGCTAAATTAAGCACTTAGGCAAGATAATTTTTCATTAGTTCATCTTAACAGTTTTGAATATTTTATTCTAGTTACTTTGATAGTGTGCATAAAAATAATTCAGCAAAATTTGAATATATATGAAGATGAGCAAGTATAAACATTAACAAAACTTCCATGAAAATTTGCTAAGGAGAAATACATATACAAGATTTGAAATTTTTTTTTTAACTTTCAGTACTTGAGATAGGACCTTGTATTTGCCAGGCAGGTGCTTATGCCCCTATGGTATCTCCTCAGAACCATTTACTTTTTTAACATTAAAAAGAAAATGTTAGAAAAAAATTAAAACCGATGCTTACAGAGTTATCTTATCTGAAAGAAAAGTAAAATAGAGATAGTATGTAATGCATTAAGGAGCTTCCTTTCACTTATTCATAGTGGTAAAAATTTCTAAGGATAATAGTTGGGATACTTCTTTATACAACAGTTGATAAGAAAATCATACATACTATTGTGATTATTTTCAGTTGTACTGGAGACTGAATCCAGGCCACTCTCCTGGCAGAAAAATGCTCTACTACTCAGCTACAACTACATCCTTACTTAATATTTAGCTTTCATTCAAATTCTTGCTAGATTGCCAGGCTAGCTTCCAATTTTTGCCCTTACACCTCAGTCTTCATGGTAGCTGTGATTACATATTTGTGTCAAAGTGCCTGCATCACGTATTAGACGTGCTGGAATTAATTTACAGTGAAGTGAATATTTATTGTCTGTCTTTCATTTACTGCACTCTATCTTTATTCTTAATATCTTTATTCTTATTGCAAGGGTTTGTCTTTCCATCTCTTAGATGTCATAGTGCATACCCAAGGCAGGAGAGATTTACTTTTGATTCTGAATTTCAGAACCTTCAGTGCATGACTGGTTAGGTTCAAGACAGAAACCTCATAGCAGAAGGGAGTGGCAGGGAATGTTGAGGGCTTGATGGCCAGGAATTGGAGCAGAGATGCAGCCAGAGCTAGTGGAGAGAGATCACAGAGAAAGCGTGGGGTTCCTAGGAGCCACACTTCCTGGCTAACTTCGCAGTGTCCCTTGGACAACTGTGTCAATCTAAATGACACAGTTAGCCTCAGCCACCACAACTGTCATCGATACTTTAATATTGCTCTTGTAAAACTAAAACAGTAAAAATAAGAGACTTGAGAACTGAAAAGGATTTTTAACATAAAAGATCTAAGATAATCAGCTGAGAAAATGTGAAGCATACGGTACTTAATTTAGATTTTTAATACAATTATATGAATAATGCATTTCTATCTGCAGTAACAATTTTAAATAATGTATTTTATTATTTGAATATAACAAATGAAATTTTCAGGGACATCCGTCTGACTAAACATAAATAAAATGCTTTATATTATTGAAGAGCCATTTCAATAATATAAATAAAACACGATTCTAGTTGATAAACTTTAATATTTGAGACAGTAAATTATTATTCTGCAAACTATACATACAATAGTCACTCTTTTAAGTGAGTACTACATCGCTAACAACTTAAAATGCAAAATATAGTAGTGAATGAATATTCTTCTCAGCCATAGTAGCTAAAACAAGAACACAATAATAAATTTAGAAACAACTGCACAAAGTTTGTATCTTAAAAGATAAAGGTATAAATTCCACTCACTTTGAAACAGGAAAAATCAGAGATATGATATGAAATTATAGGCAGTTATTCAGCAGCGTAAGAATGCCAATCATACACAAATTAATGCATTATTTTACTGATATATCAACCAAGTAGGCTGCCTTCTCTTTTGAAGTTAGTAAGATGTCAAGTTAGTTTTCAAATGGAATATTGGACATAACAGCTGATAATTTTTGCAATCTTTTATCCTAAGAACTGACACACGATAATACATTAATATGAATATATATACTAATCATTAAACAAGTAAAAGCAAGGTAAATTTGATTTTCAATTAGTGTATACCCTGGATAATAGTTTCAACTGAGTTATAAATTCTATGTGATATATTTTTAAACACACTAGCAGAGATCATCCAAACAATACTTGACATAAATAAATCATCAAAGATATCACATAGGATGTGTTTTGCTTTACTTTCACAATGTTTACAATTTACATTTTTATATAAGTGACTGCTATCTTCTAAACTATTTGGCCATCTGTTACTAAAAAAAGTTAGATTCCCTGTAGTTGTTTTTCGAAAGAAGAGTCTGGGGACAGAATGACGGGATGCCCCATGGCGGCAGCATCCCATGGGATCATGGTGTCTTACACTGAGGAGCACATTTTCATTTCTACATCCTGAGTGAACTTCAAAAAGCAAGAACCTTTTCTTAAAATTTCCTATTTTACTCTAAGCATTTAGAATTTTGTTACTGTCCAAGTGTGTAAGATATAATTTTATTTTAAACTATTTGTCGTGAAGGAAAATAAATGTCTTAATTAAGTTAAATAAATAAGTAAAATTAATTAATTTATTCCTTTGTCAGAATTTTTTGGTTGTTGCAGGGTGTCACTACACAGCTTGAGCTTGAGCTAACTCTCCTGCTTTCAGCCTCCCCAGCTCTGGGATTATAGGCATATGCCACCATGCTTGGACTCTGGCTGGCTCAGCCTGCCATGGGGGCAGGGCTGGCGTGTCATCTGGTGTGGAAAATCGAACCCTGGTCCCTGGTCTTGCCTAAGATAGCCCAAGAAGGTTCTACCTCACCTAAGCTATCTTACTTTTCCTGTTTATATAATTAAATAATTAAAATTTGTATCTATTCATTCCAATCTTCATACTTTGTCTTATTTTCTCTCATTTTTACATTATTTTCCCATGCTTTTATATTGTACTAATTTGAACTTTGTTTCCTAGGAGTGAAGACAAATAACACGTATGTATAGCATAAAAATAGCATTCATCAATTCAAATGTATAATTTATTGTGCATAGAGGAACAAGAATGACCTTGGAAGTATATAGTTCTAGGTAAAAGCATAAATTATTTAGGTCCATAACAACTTCATTTAAGCAATGAAAAGCAGATTCTCTCAAAAATTATCTTTATTTCAAAGGATTTCTAACTACACAAATTTTAAAATCTTTTCTATGTAGCTCATAATCTTAGAACTCTGAGAAGCTGAAGCAGTACAATAGCATATCCAAACCTAGCCTGGACAATTTGGTGAGACTCTGTCTCAGAATAAATAAATATATTGGTTATGGTTTAAGGTAAAAGTGCTAGGTTTCATACCCAGTGTTACATTCATACATGCACTATATATAGGCTTAGTGATGAGATATACCTCACCAAGTACTTCAGGGTGGCAAGTATATCTCAATAAAGAAGAGTATAAACTCTCATTTTAGGTTTTCTCCTTTGTCTACAAAAACCTGAATATTTTACATGAAGAACAATTATCTAAACACTGTACAATTATGTCCTGTAATGACCCCTATCTTTACCAAAGAAATATATCCACATTTGTTTTAGTGGTCTAAACTGTGGAAAAGGTGTCTATAAATATTGTGAAAAATTATTGACCATTAAGATCATATTGCTGTAGGTAGCTAAATTAGATAGAAATATCACAGGCAGTTAGACAGGGCTAGACCCTCAAGGACTACATGGAAGACAAGGTGGCTGTAGAACTATAGACAGACACTCCTCCATTGTGGGCCAGATCTCAAGACAAGAGTAAACACCGCAAACACACACTTCCCTAAGGATAGCATCAGGTATTGGTATGCTAAATAAGTATCAAAAAGAGCCTGAAAGAGTCAATAACCCAAGCCCAACAGGAAGAGACCTTGTTCAGAATTCCTGCCTGCTTGCTACATGACTTGTTTCTGCATTTGGTACTGGATTTAATCGATTTTACCTGAGCAATGGTGCTTGTAACATCACTGGTTGATTATAGTTTTGTCCCACCTTGTGCCCTCTCCACCACGTTAGAAATCCATGCCGCTACATGCTTTTCCTCTATACAAGTCCCTGGAAAAGATAACTTCCTGGGACAACCCACTCCAGATACCCCTCCTGTCCCTCTCTCAGACAGGAGCTTTCTTTTTCCTAATAAATATATACTGCTCATAACTTCCATTTGTTCCTGAAGTTCATTCTTTAGCTTTAGAGAACATGACCTTATCCCAGGTGCTTTTCAGGTTGGGAGATTATTTTTCCCCTATATCATTTTGGAGGTCATCCACCTGGGATCAGTGTTTCTCCCTGAATCATTTAGAGGTTCCCTGTATCAATATTGACACTGCATCTAAAAGGCATCTTTTTCTACATTTCTTATTAAGATGAGAATTTAAAGGTCAGTGGAAAATGAAGCATAGGCTACGTTTACCAAACAGATTCTACTGTGTTTGTAGATTCACCTTATAGTCATTTACTAAGCACTAAGTATGTAGGTAGGAACATGGACACTTACCAGATGAGTAATTTGTATTTTGGTTCTCTGTCCTGAGATATAAAAGCTGACCTTTTGGAGAAGGCAAAATCAAATTCTTAAACTTTCTACTTCCTGGGGAAAACAGAGTTTCCCTATAAGAATATATATATATTGATTGAGAAACATGTTGGGACATACCACTTAATCTGAAACGCATTCGACATTTCATTGTGCAGCTGAATGACCATTGTAAAATGTGTTCATTTTTTTCTTATCAAGAGGTTTTAATGAAAAAGTGGGAACAAAATGGAGTATAAATTCAGCATCACCCATTTTTTGTCTCAAAATTGAAAACAGTGAGTACTTAATAGCAATGACAATACAGAAAAAAACCAGAATTTATATATTTATCCAAACTGAATTAACTGTGTTTTTGAAGTCGAAGTATATGGCAAGATGAATGTTTCATCTCACTAATTGTTACCTTTTCAGTTCAATACTTTTCAAACACAGAAAGCGGCACACATCTGTGCTCACACTTAAGTGTGTGCCTGCTGATTTGGAAATAGTTTTCCATACCTGAGATCTAACCAAGTAAGTCTGTTTCAAATTAGCCTATGTGACCCTGTGTTTTCAGAATTGCAATAATAATGTATATGAAGAGTCTAATGCTTTTAAGTGTGTTAACATTTGGAAGACCCAAACTGCCATTATCACCAGCTATATTTCTCTAACAGTCAGTTGAGGTAACCTCTACATGACACTGTCCCACATCTGCACACACTTCTGACCCTCTTTATGGCAGCGTTGTGGTCAGCACAGTCTGAAGATGTATCTCCAGAACCTTTCATTTGGTAATCAAAAGTTAGTTCCTCTGCAGCATATATGGTTCTTGTGGAAAATAATGCTATTTGTGGAAGATAACTATCAAGGCTATTGATAAAATCATTGAACACCTGAAGATTTGAGTCACAACTATGATTCACAAAGTGAGACACATTTCCACATTGAGCTGCATCCACTGTGAATTCATCAGATTCATAGTCCAGATCAAAGAGACATGTGATTCTTTTGTTGTCATATAACTGCCCCAGTTTTTCAGATTCTTTTCTTGCGATTACCTCTCCCAACATATTCCATGACAAAACTCATGCTTTTAATCTTCACAAGGCTCTTTACACCCTAGCCACAGCCATTGCTAGCTTGAAAGATGGAAAATGAATACTGTGTGCCTTTCTGTACAATCTTATTGGGATGATCAGGTCCACATCAACAACTTGAATTGCATTCATAGATGGAAGTACCGGGGGATTTTAATTTGTTGGTTCTTATCGCAAGCCAATACAACTCCAGCTTCAGTAGGACATTTCTCAAAGAAGCAATCTGTGCAGGAACAACCAAAGGTCACTTCACTGACTAAGATGATTCCAGGTGCTAGTTTGTCTTCCTTAATGTAGTGGAAGTCTGTAGGTGGGCCCTCTAAATCAATAGCATTTTCAACAAATATCATTCCTTTCTGATTTTTCTGTTAAGTTTATCTTGCTACTTTTGTAGTGTTATGCTCTGTTTAGCTTTCTTTACAATGTATTGAGCAATGGCAGTTTTCAAAATTGTGTTATTATCTTTTGGAATTATTGCTTTGCCATTCTTTACCTGAGATAAATAATTATTCTTGCCATTAAAGAATTGCTGAAGCAGTCAAGGACACTTGAGATTTTACAAAGGTTCCCAAGTATTTGTGGAATCTGGCCATCCTTTCCATTTTACAAGATAATATTCCATATCTCAGTGCTGTGTGACATTTCTGTACGCAGTAGGTCTCCATCCTACTACCTCCTTCCAGCAATTTAAGTAGCATGTGTGTCCCAATTTCCAGCTTTACAGAGAGGAAAAACAGAAAAGGTAGGATAGATATAATAGAAGACATGAATTTCATCCATCAATAATTTTTCTGGCATTTCTTCAGTTTCTCCCTTAGTACTGGTTCTTTACTATCTTGTCGTCACACAAGTATTCCACCTCATAATTGTTTAGATCCCTTTTGGTGATTCCAATCAATTTACATGTGAGCTTTTCTTTTCTACATAATTCCTGAAGTGTATCAAGTGAAACTAGGCAAGGCACACACCAAGCTCCTTCCTCCTCAGTCACGGCCACTGCCATCTTGGAAAGGTTTCATTCAAACTTGCCTGTTGCAGAAAAATGCTCGGCTGGCTCAGCCACCTCACCCCCGTTTGGTCGGCGAGCCTATAAGTTGTGTTCTGACAAAGCAGGCAACCTAAAATTTCAGAGAGGTCTGCTAGTTGTCATAACATGGTAATGAGATATTTTGTACTCAGTTTGAGCACAAGATAGGTGGACATTCATGAGTGAGTACCCTGGTCATCTGCTACACCACTATTGTTACACATAGCCCTCTCTCTAAACAAAAGAAAAGTAACTACATTCTCAACTCACATTTCTGTGAACAGATGGCCCTGTATGTTCAACCAAAGGAAATGTAAACCCCAAAATCATTGATGAGTGGAATAATCTTTTTAAAAACTTGACATCTGCATTACTATCCAGATCAGTGTGATGGAATAACAGTTGAACAAAAATATTTTCCAATGGCAAGAACTGCTAACAGTACGTTTTGTGATATTAGACATGGACACTAGTGTATATAGCTTTTCATCAAATAACAGGACATGTGGAGCAAACAAAAGACAAGTCAGGGACAAGTTATTCTGGGAAAAAGAACACGGATGAATGGCACAGGGAAATAGACACTGAGTGTTAAAATATGTATGAATGATGTTGATGCCCCAAACTAAGCAACACTGTGAAAACATCACTGGAAAACCAAGCAGTACAGTTGACATTCAATACACTTTCCTATGTGTTATTTTGCAGCCAGCATGGCAGGCCCACCTGTAGAACAATCAGGGATTTATTGTGAAGGTGAATTATCACAGGCTTGGAAGTAATGTGAGTCATCCTGCTAAAGTTTGAGCAGGACTATGACCCTTAAACAAAGCAAGAACCAGACTGATTAATAGCATTGCATTGTCCTGTGAGTTCAGAGTTCTGGGCAGTTTGTTCCAACTTGTCAGAATTGTTTATTGATAACAATGAGATTATGATTTGCACCTGGTCTTAGTGAGACCCAAGAGAATTCTGCTGTTAAAAATAGTTATGTAGCAAAATGGTGCAATATTGGGAGAATAAATTAAGTCCCTGGCCAAAATTGCTTTTCTGACATCACTATTTCCAAGGTATTCCATACATACAATTATGGTTTCTGACACAATGCAAATACACACACACACACACACACACACATACTCTCACACACACAAATCCATGGCAACTAAGACATTATAAAGGAAGAGTTTTTAATCGAAGCTTACAACATGTAACTACAGATCTGTAAAGATTACTACTTGTTCATAATGCATCTGCTTCTTTAAATTCTATAATTAATATGCAACATCTTTCCTGTAATAAAATACAGTTTGAGTATCTTCATTTTGTTTCCTTTGAATCTTCTTTAGTCATACAATCCTTAGCTATTAGTCAGAAATAGGGTTACAAATTGACTCAGCAATACAAAGGTTGATTTACCTAAATCAATTTAAATATTTCCTATTTGGAACCCCAAGTGTGCCATAAATAAACATATTCTGAAGCTCTCATGGAATGTTATTGCTTGATTATAATAATAAGTGATTGCTGGCAAATATACTATATTAGGTGTTCACTTTTTAGAAGAGCTAAGAATTTAACTTCTGCAGACACTTAAATGTATTCAAGGTATGGAATTGGCTTTCTTTCATAAAGACATTTAACCAACAATATTCACCTGAGGTTTTCAGAAACCTTACCACAGACATAGACTCTGTATAATATCTCTATTGCTACCCTGCACAGGATCAAAAATTTAGTGGATTAAATTACCATCTATTATGGCTTGTATCTAGATGTCTTCCCAGAAGCCTCACGAACAACAGGTAGGATTTTAGAGGTGGCTGGATCTCAAGTGTATGAATATGAATTAAGGGTATGTGATCATGGGATTAGTCCTCTGATAGACTTAACATAGTTCTGGGTGTATACAAGACATGAGGGACACCACTGTAGGCTTGTGACATGAAAGGACTATAAAGAAGGGATGAAAAGTAAGCTGTCTTCATTTTCTGCTTGCCCTGTCACGGACAGCTTCTCCTCTCTCATGGCCCTCAGCTATGACATTCTGACCTGGATCCAGTTTACTGTAGACCAAAACCCTCCACAAACTGTGAACTAAAAGAATTTTTTTCTTCTTTTCCTTATGGGTGCTGAGTATTTTTGTCTCAGCAATGTATAGGTTACTGAGACAGCATTCAATTATAGCCTCATGATTTCTGTAAATCTGCCAGGGACATGTCATCTAGAATTTCTGCTTATAATCCTACAGAAGCTGAAATGCAAGCACTGCTGGGATCCTTCTTGTGGCTTAGAACCTTCTCTGTGCTCATTATGTCCTTTGACACAATTCAGTTCTGAATAATGACAGTAGGAAGACCTTGTTGTTGGTCAACTGGGGGCTGTGTTCAAGCCTTTTAGATTCATTGCTATTTCCTGCTTCATGGTTCTATAACAAAACAAATTTCTTCTTACAATTCCACAGTAGAGCATCTGATGCATCTTCCAATATATTTCACTTATTTTGTTGCTAATATCAATGCAATATATGTGAAAACATTCATCTGTGTAGGTAAGACCTACTTGTACTTAGGTAAAGATAGTATTTGTGGAAAATTCCGCCTTTGCTTTTATTTTTCTTTCCTCTTTTGGTATCAGGAATTGAACTTTGGGCCTTGTGCTACAAAGGTATTGCATTATTGAGCAACAATCCTGGCATGGAAGTTCTATCTCGATTCTTTGACTTGTGGTATATAAGCCATCATGGTAGGGATGACAGAAAGAGATGACAAAATCACTTCTTTCCTGCATAAGAACATAGCATCTGGAGTGGAAATTTGTGTGTCACGGGACATTATGCAAAAAGCATTCAGGTAGACATCAGATAAGAGGACAATATGTGAAGTATATGTTACATTCATATTAAAGTATCTTTCAAATCACCCTGGATTTCTGTCCATCATCATATGCCAGAAAGCATTGTATGAAACAAGATGACTCACTTAACAGCAGAATAATGTGATCATTGTCCCCTTCCTGTGGCATCAACTTGCTGTTCCACCAGTGAAATAGCTGTCATAGAGACATGTGGCAGGCTTCTAAATATACAACTAAAGGAAGTCCTCTGAAGAGATAATTTTTATCCTTCATAATACATAATATACTTAAATCAGAAGTTTTCATATAGCTCTGCATTTTCAGCAGAATAAAATGAGTCTGCAAACCTGGTGGAAGTAGAGAGTAGCCTTACTTACCATTATTCCCACTGATGCCCAAGAGCATTTACTGCTACATATTTTGTAGTATTAAGTGTTCTTCCTTTAGACAGGAGTCAGTTTTGCTGTAGGACACAGAAAATACTCCCACAAATCACAGCTATGGCCTGAGTACCCTTTACTTCTTAAGTTCAGAGACAATAGGACTTGAGGAATAGCTCCAATTATGGTAGACAAAAATGTCTGCGATTGGTTAAAAAAAATTAGTGCTGTTTAATAAGTTCAGGTCAAGCCATATATATATAAATATATATGATATTGATACAGACACGGATATCGATACTCATATATGTGTATATAGATATATGTATATATATATGTGCGTGTGTGTGTGTGTGTGAGATGCTATGTATATATAAAACTATAAAACATGCTCTTTGAGACACTTCCTAATGCCTCTTTTTTCCTCTATTAATAAGTGGCTAGTTGCAGTAATATAACCCAAACAACATGACTTTCCAAGGGCTAATATCCCATGGGAATTTATGTAGAAGTGACCTTATAGGCATTCCAACAAAATGTACAAGGAAACTGATGAAAGGGAGGGGAATATACAACGTATGGTAGGAGGAGAGGATGAGTACTAATAGTGCCATGATTCCTCCTACAGCAAAGAGCACTGTAGATTTTTCTGCTGACCTTCCTCTTACCTCTTTGGAAGAAAGGCCCAAGGGTAACACAGAGGATCTGTTCCTGGAAACTGCAGTATATATCAATAAACCATGACTCACAAGTGGCCAATGGTAATTACCATTAAAATAAGACTCACTACTTCCACAGCGTGCCTATTGATGAATTGCCAACGGTCTGTTTTTCTGGATCCGCATTTCACATTTCCTAAGGTTTGGTCAATTTCCTAATGATTGAGCAAGGCAGTGTTACATGGCAGAGACAAATTTTCAAGATGTACTACTCTTAAGAGGCAACCTTGAATCAAAGACTAATTGCATTATTTGAAAGTTCATTATGCAATGATATTGCAACTTAAGAATTTTTTTCTGTATTCCTTTAAACTAAATAATTCTCTTTTGCTGAGTTTCTCATGTGGTACATTTTAATGGCTCTTCTAGCTTATTCTGGATAACTATTAAAAACTTTTGAATGTACAGTGGTATAAAGATTTATTACTAAGAGAAGGAGAACTCATATATCTTGAGTCCCATGACAAACACACACACACACACACACACACACCATACCTTTAATTAAAACTAACAAAGCATAATGTGGAGGTGATACAGCCTAGGCTCATGTACAGCTTCTGATGTTATTCAACTGAACAAAACGTGGAACACCTGTAAACAGAGGAACGAGACCAGGTGAGCAATGTTTAACTCTACTCACTAAAACTATCAACTATGGAGTTTCTTCAAACCTTTAAATAGTCTAGTGAGTTAAGATCCTGAAGCATGTGTCAGTAGGGCTCAGTCCCTTATGCTGTTATAATTATCCGTCACTAATCAATTAGGAATTGGGAAAAATATGATAGTGATTACAGTTGCTAGTTTAGCAAATAGTAATTTAAGTAGTTGCAAAGATATTGATATATAAAATTCCAGGTAATAATAGGTATTTTTTAGAAAAATAATTAAATTCTTAAATATCTCAGTGGTTAGAGAAAAAATGTTAAATATCCTTTTAAAACCTAAAGTTTTGTATTTCTTTCATCAGCACTATTTATTATCCATGACTTTTATAAAATCAATTTGTTAATCCCTATACTTTTAAGTTTGATCTATCTCTCAGTTCATTTTACTTAATTAAATTCAATAAAATTGTATTTTTATAATTTGACTGCTTTCCTTTATCAGTTGTCATCTCATAAATTTGTTCTGAAAGATAAGTATATTGCAAATCCCAAGCTCTCTAACACCAGAATAGTATTTCAATGGAGACTTTCCTGCAAGTTCACTATGAAGCACTGTGAAATGTTCAATGTGAAGCAATGTGAAATGTTCTCACGTTGTACTGCAAAGCTTTTATCTTGTGACTGTCTACTTTTCTAGGCATATATTATAATTATTCAGTGTCTTTTGTCTCCTGTTTCTTTGCTCTAGTATCTACTTTGATAAAAGTATTTCTACTGAATTCCTAAGATATTTGCAAAAGGCGCAGTTACGATTATTGAATGTGAAAATTTGGTGAGTAGCTGAATATTAGTACTAACTTACAAAAAAATTCTAAGTGAAAAGTAACACATCACTTTACTATCTTTGAACAATCATTGCTGATAAATGTGTGTCTTGATTACTTTTCTCTCCTTGCTGAGAAAAAAACAAAAAAAACACTCAATGTCAAGAATTAAGAAAGAAAAGGTTTACTTAGCTGATAGTTTGTAGAGGTTTGAGTTCACTCTTGGCTGGCTCCAAAGGAGTGTGGCACCTCGTAGAGGTCAACAATTCATGGTGTTGGAAAACAGCAAAATTAATAAGAGCAAAATGGAGATCCACTCAAGAGAAAGCCCCTCTCTCTCCCTTATATTTTATGCACGCTTCCTGCCTCAGGGTGAGTGCAGTCCTCACGGCCATCATGCTAGCATTGGACTATGAATCACCTACAACTCCTAAAATCCAGCTCCCATGAGTGCAAGAGGCTTTGGGGAGTGCTGTGGTTTGAGGTTTCATAAGGTCAATAATACAATACAGGACACATTTTATAAGATTATTTTATAATGAATCACCAAAGAATAATATAAAAGAAGGCAGGAAATCTGTCCACATACTAAAGACCAAAGAATCCAGCTGAGAGCCTGGACCCCACAATACTGTCCTGTATGAATCCAGCTGAAGACCAAGAGCCCATGACAAGGCCTCTCTCAAGTCCAAGTGGAGGCTTAGAGTCTGTGACAATGTACCTAAGGTGGAAGCTAGAAAGTTTGTGCCAGTGGGATGAAGGATCTGTGCTAGCAGATTAAAAGATCTGAACTGGAGCTATGAAGCAATGTTCAAGTGAAGACTAGAGCTTCCCCAAAGTTACCCATAGCCATTTTCAGCAGCACTGAGGTCTCGAGCTCCTCCAGCAATGAGGAAAGCTTCGTTCCCATCAGGAAAGCCAATGCGACTAGCTTCTTCATGAGCATCAGCAGTGTATCATCATCTCTTTCAGAGCCAGGAATAGATGCTTAAGATGAAGACCAGAGCTCACCTAAAGTGAACTGTAGCCATTCTTAGTGACAATGAAGGTCCTGAGGTTCTCCTTACATAAGACCAAGTAAATTCATCAGGAAAGCCGGCATGAGAAGGTCCTCCAGCAGAATAGCCCAAGAGAACAAACAACTTCCAATAGTTCCAAAAGTTTCTCCAAATAGCTTCCCTAGCAGCCTGTATAGTTTATCTCTAGTTGTAATCAACATCTTCATGCAGTCATTCAGCAGACTTCTAGAGGTTGTGATTAATTCATTTTCTAATGCTGACATGATGTGTGTGTGTGCTATACCTGCTCTGGGGCAGATAGCCTGGACACGTTATAAGGAAAGGAGAGAGGCTTGCTCTCCGCATCCTGCATCTGACACTCCTACCACTGCTCCTTCTTTTTTGCTGTTTTTCAGAGCCACAAACTGTTACCTTCTGCCATGTGCTGCTCTGCCTTGGAGCCAGAAAAGTATGGATTAAAACCTCCACAAACTGTGAACTAATTAAACCTTTTCTTCCTTAAATTTGGGTGTGTGGTATTTTGTCCTGACAATGAGATAACAGTATCAAAGATGCAGCCTCTCATCAGCTTCTCTAGTTCTACCTCTTATGCTGTAGGCAACCATCCACAGGTGTAGGTGGGCCTCTTACACCAAGCTTCACACTAGTTTTATTCAACTGGGTGTAATAAGTTGTCTTTCCTTTAGTAGTCCACTACATGAGGACATGTAGATACAACCATATCAGTTTGACTTACTTATAGCTATTCCATTGCTGTTTATTAACCACTAAAATATGCAAGAACAGTACATGTTACTACTCAGATTTTGCTAATATAATTTCTATGAATTTTATGATATTAAAACACATAATTTGTAGTGAATTTTAAATCACCTTAATATTTTGTTTTTCTGTTTTATATCTGTTTGTTATAGTTAACTATGCTATCCTCAGTAACTTAATGGGATTATCAACAGCTTTACTATGTCATAAATAAAGACAATATAAATGAGTCAAATAACATTTCAAGAGAAATTAGAAAATTAAAATTTTTCATTTTCCAATGGTATTATATTAAAAGTAATCCTAAAGAAATGTATATTCAAATTAGTTATTTATGGTATCTTAGCTTATGTTTGGTCAGTCTCCAAAGTATTTAAGAAAACTGAGCAATTTTATTTTTAATGAAAACAGAAAGAAAATGGTATATCTCAAATATGAAACACATGAAGCAAATAAAATAGTTGTCCTGTGTTGTGGTGAAAAAACTCATAGGCAACGTGTAAAACCCAGGTGATCTGAATCAGCATGGTGCTGCTAGGTGTGGAAAACCCACCTGAGGATTGTTGCTAACTGCATAAAAGAGTAGGATGGAGAGTAGGATGTGTTGTTGATCTTCCTGGAGAAGCTTGTCACATGCCTCTACTCATAGGAACTGAGCTGTTCTCATAAACAGAAGATATTAGGTCCTTTCTGTCATTGAGGATGGCTGAATTTCTCTTCAGAAAGCTCTGATCCACCCTACGGGCAAAGATCCTTCATCCTCCTAGCATAGACTTTCTAGCTCCTGCCACTGAACTTTGAGTCTTCTTGGAGCAGAACCTTGACACAAATTTGCACGAGACATTGTCATCAGCTCTAGGCCTCTACCTAGACTCCTGAAGGATATTGACGGATGGGCTTTAAATTTTTAACTGGATTTGTGCAGGCCATTGCTATGAGTTCCAGGCCCTCGGTTGTATTTTTTGGGTTGTTAGTGTATTCAATAGATCTCCTTCTCTTTTTCTGCATTTTATTCTTCATATGAATGTTACAAAAGGCCTATAAGCTATGTAAACTTTATGATATCTTTCCCCTTATAGACTTTGACTACAAGTGTCAATTAGAAACTATCTCTCTAGTACATAAAGTTCTTTGATGAAAGTTTAAGTTTTTAATAAAATACACATTTTCTTATTACATAGTTCAAGCAGTATGGGAAGTGTGCTTGAAATTTAGAACTTCATTTTGTAATTCTGTGATACAAACAGTGCTGATTGCTTTTACATGGTAATTTTAAGCCTATATTAGCTTTTGAACATTAGAGAGATTGCAGAAAGATTGACCTTGAACAATTTATATTAGGGAAACTGCCATAAAGATATAACACAGAGCAGATGGTATGGGATAATTTTCTACTATACAATCAAAGACTGTGAAAAAGGTTCTAGTACTTGAGAATTATTATATCCATATTTACATTGAATCTGCTATGCATGTATAAAGTAATGCACCAAACGCTTTAGATTGTAAAATTTTCTAAATTGCTACACAATTTGACCTACTGTGTTTAAGCAATCATATAGTTAGAGTAACTAGTATAGCTAATTATACAAAAGAATTTAATAAAGATAAGTTTTGCTTATAACATCAACATTATTGGTTAATTGAAAACCTCTAAATAGCAAATAAGTACAATATTTTATGTTTGTCAAATTAGTTCACTACTCTGGACAGAATGTTCAGATCTATTCCAAATTCTCATTTCAAAAACCCTTCTTCCAAATATTGATGGCCTGGGTCACTGAGGTGTAACTGGACGTAGATAAGGTCTTTGACTTGGATCACGCATAATGGTACTCATGTTTTGTGTAAGGAATGAAGAGTTTCACAAGTAGGCAGCCCTCTGTAATCTTGGCCAAAGCCCTATCAAACCCGGAGCATGTTGATGTTCTGTTCTCATACTTTGGGCCTCCAGGAATATGAGAAATAAATGTTTGATGTTTAAGGCACTAAGAGTGTGCGTTCTGTTTGTAGTAGCTCTGAGAAAGATGGTTGAAACTGAGATCTCAATGTCTCCAAAAGGCCTGTGCATCCAGAATTGTATGAAGATTAGAACTGAAGCCGGGCGTGGTGGCGCACGCCTGTAATCCCAGCACTTGGGAGGCTGAGGCAGGAGGATCGGTGTGAGTTCGAGACCAGCCTGGGCTACAAAAGTGAGCTCAAGGCCAGCCTCAACTGCATAGTGAGACCCTGTCTCAAAAAGACAAAAAAAAAAAAAAAAAAAAAAAAAAAAAAAAAAAAAAGAACTGAGTCATTGTGCCCTTGTCATTTTTCACACAAGTGCTATCATGTTGGTGATGCATAGTAACTTTATTCATGTTGGAGCCTCTGGGTGCATACATATCACTGCTGATCTTTCCGCCCCCATGCCTGTCTTCTCTGCTGCCTCATTCACCCCCTTCCTAGTTCCACAGAGCTTACAAAGTGTTTCTTTCATCTCTCCTGTATTTTGCTCTTATTTTTACCAATGATATGAATATTTAATGTAGATGGATTTCAGTTTTTCTATTAACATAAATATGCAATGAATGTCCTTTTTCAATTTTATTTTTATTAGTGCATGTTTTCAGTACATAATGATTACATTCATCATGAGCAGTTGGTACATGGGCCTAACAAATCTTAATGCTTTTTATGTCTCTTCCTCCTTTCTTTCCCCTCTCTCTCCATCTATTTTGCTCTTTAAAGTTTTATACTTTGGACCTTTTGTATTAGTGTATGCAAATATGTAATATGTAACCATCCCTGTACGATTTATTTCACTTAGTGTCATGGCCACAGAATTCAAAAAAGCACAATGTAGTCTTTCAGTAGGATATTGGTCCTATGAAGATGAGGCTCGGAGATCTGCAGAAGAAATTGTTAGCACTGGAGAGCTTTGTCTTGAAGTTCTTTGTTTATTTTTTATTTTAAATTCACATTATATATTTTATCATGGAAACATGGTATTATATATATGTATATGTCCACTACGTATGCACATTTAAGAAATGTTAAACTATCAAATGTTTTGCATGTAGTTATTGCTCTACTGGGAGCTCATAGCATCAAAATCTTTTACAGTTTTCAAGACTTCAGTATTTGGATGAGCATAAATTTCCACCAATGAATGAATGACTAGTGAAAATACAGAATTAGTAAGTATAATGGAATACAATTTATCACAAAATAAGTGAAATTTTGCCATTTCTGACAACATGAGTGAAACTGAAAGGCATTCTTTCAAGTAAGTGGGAGTACTAGGACACTAGTTTCATTGTACATCACTGTATAATTCAAGATATGGGACTAGATTATTTGTAGGAGGAGAGTTCTGGTTAGTCTGAAGATACATCATAAGTGTTTCACGTCAATGATTTAGTCACCAAGACACTGAACACATAATCTAGCTATAATTTACATGTTCGAGTTTTAGTAATCTCAGCTGTTTAAATTATCCAACTTTTATTTTTTAAACTATCATTCCTTATGATTTCTTGCTAATTTTTCTTCTCAATTGACAATACTAACTCTATTAAGTGCTTTTCTTATTTTCCCATTATTTAGTTCTATATGTATAGTTATTCTGGTGATTTTTGAAACTGGTATTTCAAATCTGCATCTCTATATTCTTTTCTATGAATTTAAACATGGAATTGATGCTACCTTTTGCCACCACATTAGTATATCTGTAAGAATAATGGTATTATATGTTTAGAAGCATATTATTGTCCTGCATTATAAGAGATTGTTGGTACTATATAGCTTAACAAAACCTGGATTATTACTCTAATCCAGTAAACACGAGATGACTCAATGGATACATGAGTGTCTATATGTCAGTGTATGGATATGTACATGCAGTTTTGGAAGTCTAAAGTTTTACTATATTTTCACAAGTGCATGTCTCCAAAGTTATTCTTGATAAAGTCACATTTTTTTTGTCTTTTTGAGACAGGGTCTCACTACGTAGTTCTGGCTGTCCTTGAGCTCACTTTTGTAGCCCAGGCTGGTCTCGAACTCTCACCAATCCTCCTGCCTCAGCCTCCCAAGTGCTGGAATTACAGGAGTGCACCACCACGCCTGGCTTAAAGTTACATTTTTTATATATTATCTTAGTTAATCTTTTCTGAGATTGTGATTTTAATATGAGCATTTTTGAAGAAGGAATTCCACGCTTTCTTCATAGATACTGGGATACAAAGAGTGCAAAAAAAAAAAAAGAAGTACAGTTAAGGAAAAGTATATTATCAAATTACTGAAGTAAGGATGCCTGAGTAGTAATCCTGTCTTCAGTGTGGAAGACGGAAGTGACAAAACTGTCTTGATAGAAGAGTCTGGAATCTGGAAAATTCATATGCCAGCTCTTCTCAGTCCTTAAAGAATGTTTCAACATCAGGATCATAAATAATTTGTTATTCTAGCCTGCAAAGTGCAAAGTCAGAACAGATCTAGTCTCAACAAAATAATCCTGAATTCTGGGTGTGGAGATTCATAATCCCAAAGTTCAGGAGGGTTGGGAGACAAAGAGCTCAGGTTTTAATCAAGGATTGTCAATTTAATGAATTGGTGACACTGACTCTTTAATTAAAAAAAAAGAAAGAATACAGAAATCATTGTAAAAATTCTGCCTTAAATGACCTGTACTCTTGAAAATAGTGAAATCAATCATAAAACACGTGATCAACAACAATATCAAACTCTTCCTATAATTTGAGGAGACTCAGAGACTCTCCTTGCCCTGTCAGAGAGCAAGGCACTAACAGTTTGTAACACTAGCAACACAAGACCCAAATTCTCTATGTGATCCTTAATTCTCACTCCTTAACAGGTGTGACAGACTGCAGAGAATCATGCAGGCTTTTCGGAGTTTGCTTCCATCTTCAAACAAATAAAATAAATGAATATTTCCCATTAATCTGGACCTCATTTTTTGAGCTTATTCACTTTTAGTCATTATTATTTAGTTTCTTGTTCCCATTGAAGCATCCAATAGGACCATAGAAATAAATATGAAGATTGATTATCAACTTAACTGGCTTGAGAAACACTTAGGAGATTAGTGGAGCAATTTCCTATGAGCTTCTCTGAAGATTGTTGAGAGACGATGGACATGCAGGCCAGCAATATAAGGTGAGAAGACTATATTGCAATTTCCTCACTTATAACTGTTCTACTTATTCACAGCCAAGGATGCTTTTATTCCATTTTCTGTTATCCTCTTTAATGTTTTTTACTCAGAACTACAATTTTAACTATGGAAGCATTTTTCTCTTCATCGGTTATGTTAATTATTACACATTCAAATTTAAAGACCATTGCTCATTATAATGGTTCCTTGATTATTTTGCACAGTGGGTTCATTGATGATGTAGAGGAATACTATTGATTATTTTATATTGGTTTTCTGACGTGCCCATTTGGTGAATTTGCTTACTGGTTATAAGAGTCGTATGGTGGTATTTCCTTGCAGTGGCTCATGTCTTAAGCTGTTAGGAATAACTCTACCCATTCTCTTACTATGTTAGTGTCACTTTTATACCCCTTTTTATTACCTGATTGTTCTGGTTAAATTTTGAATATTATATTGAATAGAAACTATGAGACTGGAAAGACGTGCCTTATTACTTATTTTCCAAGAAATAGTTTTACTTTTCTCCATGTAGTATGAGGGTAGCAATACATTTGCCACAGATGGATTATAATCCTTTTGAAATCAGGCTTTTTTACTAACTCTCATCAGAGTTTTGTCATCAATGAATGTTAGATATTATTAAAGTTTGCTTCTGGGCCAATGATAGATAGCTCATCATTCTAAAGCAGGCAAGCTTAAACAAGTGGAGGCTTCATAGTTGGATTCCCAGCACCGCATGTTGAGCCAGCCCTACCCCTAGGGTTGGCTGAGCCAGTCACATACAATAAATAAATAAATAAATAAATAAATAATGAGATTGTTTCCGATACAATGAAGTGATAGTGTAATTCTTATTTTCTGTTCAGTTTATGTAATATATACATTTTTTCATATATATATATATATATATATATATATATATATATATATTTAGTACAGGGTCTACACAGATTGAACTCATAGTGATCCTCCTGCTTTCAGTCTTCTAAGTTCAGGGGTTACAGGACAGCACCATCACACTGAGTAACAGTTGAGTCTCAGCATGCCCCAGGGTCAGGCTGGCACTGCAGGCTGGGGATCGAACCCTGTGCCTGCTTAAGCAGGTGATTTAGTCTAATGTGCTATCTGGTCATCTCCCCACATGTTTCTGACATATGTGTGTGGAACCAACTTTACCTTTCTGGGATAAAATCTTTCATGGAGGGTAGCTTTGAACTCACTCTGTAGTCTAGGCTGATCTTGAACTTGGCAGTGATCCTCTTTCCTCAGCTTCCCAAGTTCTGGGATTATAATCATGCACAACTACATCTGACAGTTTAAATTGTTTTGGGGATATAGCCTAATTTTTTCCTTATTTCTATAATTCTGAGGGTTTTTTAATTGGATACAGTGTCTCACAATGCAGTTCAGACCTCTAGTGCTGCTCCTGTCTGTTCTATTTATTTCACATAAGATTATGGTCTTGAGGTACATGCATTTTCCTTCCAGGTTATAACTCCTCAAGTTTGAATCCCTTTTTGTCCACAGCCTCATCAGCATGTGTTATTTGTTGGTTTCTTGATGATAGCTATCCATCTTGGGGTGAGAAGGAAGGTTAATATTCCTTTAATTTGCATTTCTCAAATGATCAGTGATATAAAGCATTTTTACATATTTACCTGCCGTTTGTATTTCTTCATCTGATAAATATGTATTAATTTCTCATGACCATTTTTGGATTAGATCTTTAAATATGAAGGGTCTGGGGCTCAGAGTATAGCCCAGCATCATAAACTTTGTGCCTGGAAGGTACAAAGTCCTGAGTTTGGTTTTCATTATAAAAAGAAATAAAATTAATTATTAGAGTCTGCTTTTTAAAGTTATTTTATATTCTAGAAATTAGTCCTTTGAGGAGTATCTGGTAATTTTAAAAAATTTTATTAATTTTAATGAGAAAGAAATAACAATGAGACAGTTTCAAAACAAGTTAGTAGGGCAGTTACAAAAATGAATACGTTGCTTATTGCTGACTTCACAGTAGTTGTTCCGAGTATAAGATGCAGACATGATATCATTTAAAACACTATTAGTACAAATCCTTTTTCTCATTGAACTAAGAGAAAGTAGCTATATATTATAGTCCTATAGTCCGTAATAGTAGTGGGTTATCAGCATAACTGGCAATGTTGGAAGCTATTGACTTCAGCCTTTTACAGCACAGCATAATTTTTCTCATTCTCTGAGTTGTCTTTTTACTGTTTCGGTGGTTTCTTTAATTTTTTAATTAGATTCTTCATAAAATTATTATTTAAGCTTAGTAATTATCATGTGGGCTTGCTAATATTTTTACTCTTTGCTTCAACCATTTTACTCATTTTTGTCTCTTACCTATAACTTTCTCTATTTCACTTCCCTAAGATTAGCTTCTGAAAAATTAAGCACTTTTTAAAGTATAATGTTAAATTGCTTTATTATGTCGCTACTCTTTTTGTGTACAGTTTGAAGATCAATTAGAGTAGGAAAATTCCTCCACTGTTATAAAGATCTCCTCAGTTAGATTCTGTCTCTCTTCAATATACCTGGGGTTTGGTTGTGGATTTCTGTTTATACCCATCTTCAAGCTATCTTAAACTGTTCAGCATTGTATTTTTAGAGTCGAACATTTTCCTGGGATCAATTGCCACATCCAGTTCACAAAAGAGAAAACAAACTGAACTAATGTTGATGACACAAAGGCATACTAGATATTTGCATGCAATAAAATTTAATTAAAAGTACAGCTGTGCTATTCTTAACAATAAAATCTGCAACAACAGAGCCAAGGGTAAACTAAATATGAACAGACTGTAAAAGTCAACAAAAGTTCCAAACATCATTCTTTGAAATAGAGCAGAATTTTGTAAGAGTAATGTAGACATAAAGAATAACAAATATTGATATGCAGGACATATCAACTAAAAGCAATGGCTACCGTACCATGAACAGTAAGAAGTAGTAATACCAGTGTAGAGCAAAATAGACAAAAATAAGTAAAGTATGGTAACAATAAGAATAGAGGAGGTAGAAAATAATAAAAAATAAATAAAAAAGCAAAATTTGAAAAGAAAGAAAAGTTGACAAAGGGGAGAGTAAGTGATATAAAAATCAGAATAGGCAATAAGAATAGGAAAAAAAGAATAAAGTACAAAAAAGAGGCTGGCCAAATAGTGCAGTGGATTAAAGTGCCTGCAAACAGATTCAGAGGCCTGAGGTTTGCTCTCTGAGCCTACTGTGCCAGCTCTGCCCCTGGGGATCCCTGAGTTGGAAAGTTAGACTGGGTGTGGTGGCACATGCCTATAATCCCAGCTCTTGGGAGGCTGTACACAGGGACATCACTATGAGTCTGATCTAGTAGTGAGACCCTGAAGACCACGAACACGAACACGCTGTAGGCCCATCCTAAGATGCAAAACAAAACAAAACAAAAAATTACAAAAAAAAAATACATAAACCAGAAAGAGAAAAAAGATTCCCCAACTACATCCATATTAAGCTACGTGCATATGTATTTTCCAAGTTATGTGCTATTGAAATCCACCAGATACATGGTGGGATGGATAGTGAGCAACAACTGGGAACTATTCTGTTTTCTCACACACACACACACACACACACACACACACACACACACACACACACACTTTTTGCTGTATGAAGGATGAGGTCCACTGGGCCCTTCCACTAGTCAGATTTAATCACTGGTATATTTTATATAGGGCCAAGGCTGTGTTTGCTCCAGTGGCTTTGTTTAGTTGTTGTGTTTTTCTTTATGTCCCAAGCTGCTGCT
Organism: Myocastor coypus; assembly: GCA_004027025.1. NCBI lineage: Eukaryota > Metazoa > Chordata > Mammalia > Rodentia > Myocastoridae > Myocastor > Myocastor coypus. The sequence goes on from PVJA010011567.1 coordinate 32,408, forward strand.
GGCTATCTTCACAGCTTCACATTTATGAAGTAAGGCCAGCATTCCCAGAACATGACAATGTCAAAACTGAGGTGCATCTCTGATCACATCCTCAGATCAGGAAAGGTGACTGATGGAAAGGAAAAACATAATAATGAAAATTATTCCATCATGAAAGCCAGCAGCAGTGGGTGCCAATGCAGGACGATGAGATCAATCTTAGACCTACTGCCTTCAGAAAAACACACACAACCGCCTGGCTTTGATGAGGGCACAGCCATTGTGTGCCACAGAGCCTGGGCTCACTGCTGGTTAACCTTCTTGGGATTTTGTACTAGCCTGGCCCTAAAACCCTGTTGGGTGTTTGCTCTATGAATTTTGATTGGCTAAATAGGTCCATCATAAACAATAAACCCCTTCTTGTTTTCTGTCTTTTTGAGAAATGGTCTCATTATGCAGTTCAGGCTGGCTTTGAGCTCACTTTTGTAGCCCAGGCTGGTCTTGAACTCACACCAATCTTTCTGCCTCAGCCTGTCAAGTGCTGGGATTACAGGTGTGCGCCACCACGTCTAGCTAACAAACTCCTTCTGAAAATGTCTCCCGATTGTATAACTATAAAGTACTGTGAACAGGAATGCCTTTTTTTTTTCTCTCTAATACTGGCTTGCCATTAAAAAGGAGAACCTTCAACAGTAAAATCACATTATGGATTTACCTTACAATAAGTGTGCCCCTTTTCTGGGCATATAACTGCTATTCTATTGTTTAATCTTTGGGTGTGCTGATTCTTTCTGGGTTTATCTTGTTTGTGGACATGGGTCACGTTAGGCCCTGGTAGCAGAATTAGTGTTTGAAACTGTTTCGTTCTTTTGTCTGTGTTATCTTAACCTTTTCCAGTTTCTCCATGATTTCTAGCCTTATAATCTGCTTTTCTTGATTTCTGGCCTTCTCCTCTTTATCTTATTAGTTTCTTCCTTTGCAGGTGTCTCATTCCAGGTCCCAAGGTATGAATGAGCTACTTCTAGCATTTACCCTGCTGGTTTTCTTCCTTTAGAAACTATTTTCTTCTCAGTGTTGCAAGGATTAATGAAGTTGTCTCTCCCCTACTCAGCAGCAATGTCATATATCGATGATTTTCTGATCTGTCATTTTTTTATACATGATGGTGTGATCACTGAACTCAAGGACATCAGAAGCAGGGTCAGTGGTGTGAAGCTCTCCACTCTGTTGTGGAACAGACACCAAATCTTGACTATTACCTTGGCACTATTGCTTTTACAGTGGTAATATGGAAGAGAATTATCTTGTTCTGACTGATGCCATCATCACTTTCTAATTTGGTGTGAACTTTTCAACTGTTTATGACATTTCATATTGGTACAAACTGTAGTTGTTTATTTGGAGATAGCTTTTATGAAAAAGTTTAAGAAAAATGAATAGAAATTGCTACAGTCATCTGAGTTACAGTTAAACTTCACTAAATATTCTGTGCAGTGCCTTCACGAAGGAAAGTTAAGGAAGGGTTGCAGACCTGGATATTTGAAATTTCTTTTCCTAAAACCATACAGTCGACAACAATTATGTGGGCTTACAAGGTCAGTAACTTTGGAGAAAACTGTATTTATTCTGTCTCATCTAAAGCTTGGTGTGAAGGAAAGTGCTTATTTGATGCACAAGGTTATTTCAGGGAGGGTAATTTGAGAATGGAAAAGTGAGAAAATACAGATTTAATGTTAAGATTGAAAGAACGAAATGTGTGTAGCACAGAGCTAGAAATATGCCAAATTCTGCATTATTTTGCCTACAGCATTTTGTGCACAAGCCACCTTACAAACAATGTCTGTCTACCCATGATTAAATATGCATGTTCCAAAGGCAGGATTTAACTGAGTCTATGCATAAGACAATGGTCCCAGGAAGTTTCGTCTCCTGATATCCTATGATATAAAGGATCATCTTTCTTTTCATAAGGATGAATCTGCTCCTCTTTGTTGGAGAGCACAATCTACATGTGGGCATTTAGCTCTTTAGTAGCTGTTCATGTAAAAATGTTTTAGCAAAAGCAGAATCTGATGGAGGGTGAGCTCTTCCACTTCCAACCTTTTCTCACTGGAATTGAACTTTTCCCCAAGATCACGCACTCCACTCACCCAAGTGATTGCAAAGTTTGGGGTGCATGCATGCTTGGCTGAGCATCACCTCACTTCCCTTAGTGTGGTCCCAATCTTTAGCACCACACAGAAGCTTCCACAAAGGCTCAATTCTGCGGCTCAGCAACTAAGTGGTACAAGCCACAGGGAGTGCATAATACCAATTTTCCACAGTCTGCACTGCCTACCCATTTGCTTAAAATTGCAATTCAAGGATGTTGACTTTACTCTATAAAGCTCTAAATAGTCTGGGCTTTCGCTCCCTCAGAAATCCCATCTCATCCTCTGCCATATAATGACATTTGAAGCCAGGCAGTGTGCTCCTGATGAGAGTTTTCAAACGCAGGGCATATGGAGCTTTATTTAAAATAGGAAGAGAACTGCTCATGGTCTGGCTGCCCTCAGATATGTATGCTGAAATTGCTTAACACAGAGTTGTTATGTTGACCTTCGGGGCAATTATTTCTAATGATCTTTAATTAAAATAATTACTTTTAACAGTGCTATTCGCTAATACTTCTTGAAAGCCTTTTCAGACTATTTAATACTTCATTTCTATTTTCCATTTTTGTATTGTCTGTTGTGATTTTAACAAGGTTGATAAAAGGTACAATTTAAATATATTATTTAAATACCTCATGTTTAAAATCTTTCTAAAATCGGCATAATGGCAAGATTAAGCACATGTAAAGAATATTTTAGGGATTTTTTGATAAGTAATTTCAGTTGTATTTTAGAAAAATGTTATGACTGAAATGTAAAGAGTCATCAAAGCATACCACGAAGGGCTGAATAAATTGTAGAATCTTTGATATATGTCAAGAGCTTGCATACACACATTTCTAGTCTTCTGTGAACAATGTATTTTAATTAGAATGTAATTGTTTTAAAGGAATTAGTATAATTTAATGAGGCACAGCTTTTTACAAAAATGTATTATATGTCAATATTTAGTTTATGCAATCAATACAAAGTTTAAAAACAGTTTTTGAAATTTACATTTCACAGCTGAAATATTCTAAAAGCCAAAGCTCTAATCACAAAACCATAAAGTTTCACAGATTTTCTTTTCTCTCTCTCTCTCTCTCTCTCTCTTTCTCTCTCTTTCTCTCTCTCTCTCTCTCTCTCTCTCTATATATATATATATATATATATATATATATATATATATATATATCTTTTAAATACTCATGATACCTATTGCTATGCATTGTACAACTGAGATAGTGCTCAAGCTCATTTGTGACTGGAACTTTAAAGTCCATCTATTTGTCAACATTTGATTATAGAGACATAGTGCATTTTCTGGTTTGTACAATTCTGCTCCAATCAATCATTTCTCCAATCTCCCCTTTGAAATATCTTAATATTTCCTTCTGTATAAATTTGACCAAACTTTGGTGCACTTGCTTACAGAGGCTGAGTTTGTCTGTATCATTATCCCTGCCTTCTTCTGTTTTTCCAGCCATCCTCATGCACAAATCTAACAGCCTGGCCTGTGGAGCACTGTATTTTCTCCTTACCTGTACCTTGTTTTACCCTGCTCCAACCTAGCTTCTATTCTCACGATGGAATCTGCTCTTGAGTCACAGCGCTGATGTCAAGCTATTTCGTCACTCGGCAATCTCATAAGTGTCCACTAAGCTGTATTCTATCATTTCAGAGCTTAAGTCCTCTACCTGTCTTTTGGGATTCCTAACTCACTGTGGTGCGCTGCCTGAGCCACTTCTTAAAAATTTATCAAGATCTAGTTAGATATTATTTTTACAAATTCTAACTACTTTGATCGCTTTTTCCTTTGAACTCTTACTGCTTATTTAGCTTCTATCAAACTGTATATTGACTTACATTTTAGCTTTGCAGAAAACTTGAGGGTAAGCAAATGTCACACTCAATTCGATCTCACAAACAAAATTAACATGACACCATACAATGAATCATAGAAGTATATAAGGAATAGAACCTTTTGTAAATTTATTGGCACAGTTTAGGTATACATGAAGGTCACATTCAGTATGTGGAATCTGTTGCTGTCCATGCTTCTTTATTCCCATTCCCCTCCCTGCATTCCTGCTTCACCTCATCATTCACAGCACTCTGTTTTCATTTTATATTTCCTTTCTCATTTTTCCTTTTCTTTCCTTCCTTTTCCCCTCCCCCTGCTTTGAACAGATTCTTTGTATTACAAAATTGTGAGGAGTTATTCAAATACATTACGAACTTTAGACTGATTCTCCCTAAGGAAGGCAGATGGATCTATACCAGAAACCATAATTTCAATAATTTATTTCTTGTTTTTTTTTTTTATATGGGATTGAATTCAGGATCCAGTGCTTGCCAGGCAAGCACTTAATCTACTGAGCTATCTCCGCAGCCCCTACTTTTAATCATTTCTAAACTTTTGGTGAGGTTTAATGGAAAATGAATGCATGAAATTTCTGTAGGAGTTTATAGCCCACAATCAACATCATGTTTCTTGAATATGGCTGCAAAAATTCTACCATCAGAAAAACTCAATGTTTACATTATTGCTCTGTTCCAATATATTCGAAAATTTTAATAATATTTTGACACTGGATGTTACACTTATATATTATTAACTATGTGGTGCACTCTACAACAGAAGAAATTTTTTCCTAAGTATGAGCTATTTTTTATGTCATGTGTAGGATCCAAAGCAACTCTTTTAAAAAAAAATTTTTTTTTGATATGGGTATCACTACATAGCTGAGACTTACAGTGATCATCCTGGCCCAGGCTCTTCAACTCTAGGATTATAGGTCTGCACCACTCTGCCCTGATTCAGAGCCTGAATGGAACACTTGGAATTCTATGTCCAGCACAGGGTATAGTGCCAAAGATTGAACTTGGGTCCTTATGTGTGCCAGACAGGTGCTTAGACTGTTGAGCTATCCCCAGCCCCAGAACAACTGCTTTTTGAGAATGATTCTATATAAGAAGTTTTGATGAGCAAATGCGTTACAAAATCTATTGATCAATGTTAGAGTTGCACCAAAGATGTAAAGTAGTATTTTATTATTCTGAAACAATAAGAAATACATTTTGGGGAGAGAAAGAAGGAAATACAGAATGTTTAGGGTCTCACTACTAGGTCAGACTCATAGTGATCCACCCATGTACATCCTCCCAAATGCTGGGATTATAGGCCAGCACCATCACACCCAGTCTCAATTGCCATCTCAGGGTACTCGAGGGGCAGGGCCGGCATGGCAGGCCCAGAACCAAACCTCCACAGCCTGAGCCTCCTGAGCTATTTAGCCAACCCTTGCATCAATAAGAAATATTTAAATACATAAAAGGATTCATTAGCATTCACAATTACAACTGCTAAGAAGTCTTAATATATGGCTGTGTAAGCCATGTAAGAAATCTCTTGTTAATCTGAATCTGAATGTCTGAGAAGCAGAGAAAACAGTACCATTGTGCAGTACTGAAAATGAGATTAAACTTACCAATAAGAAGTCATAGGTCCAGCGATATAGATCAGCTGACTAAGTGCTTGTTTAGGTAAGTGCAGGGCCTGGGGTTCGATCCCTGGCAGGGCATACTGCACGATGAGCCATAGATGGAGTCCTGAGGTGGTGGTGCCCATCCGAACTAGGGAAGCAGAAATCATGGGGATCACTGTGAGTCTGAGCTGTGTAGTGAGACCCTATGCGCGTGCGTGTGCACACACACACACACACACACACACACACACACACACTCACACACTCACAGAAAGAGAAAAGAGAACACACACAAAAAGAAAGGGAAGTCATATGTGTTAAGTGTTAGACTTCAGTGGCGTCAGGACCCAAAGCACTGACAGCCAGAGACATAAGAAGGAGTATACTTCCCAAAGTATGAGGATGTTCTGTGCAGGCCCCCAGTGGGCCAGCCTATGCTTCATTTCCGCATATAGTTCATTATCAAGCCGATCATTCCTTATTGAGTTTATATTTCTTAACACAAGGCAAATTTTTAATCAGATGTGGACTTTTTTAATCCACTTATGTTTTTGAAGATTTTTTCTTTCCCAGTGCAATTTTGTAGTATATTTTTAAAATACAATTACTGACATTCTCAACACTGGGAAGCCTATTGTGCAGTGATTGCTTGCTTCCAGTGACTTTCTCTAAGGTTACCTGCACTTCCTTTAGAATAGCAAGTCTGAGTGGGTTGCAGCACACGTTTCCCAGTTATGTATTGTTGTATGGAAGCCTATAGGAGCCCTTTTCTGTGCAGTCCTGAGTTTAGAAGAAAACTCAGAAGAATGACATGAGAAAGGGTGAGAAGAGTAGTCCTATTCCCCTGGACGGGATCTCAGCTTTCACATTGTTGCTTTCTTTTCTGTCTCCATCCTGTCTTTCAGAAGGACGGTGAAATACCTTAAGAAGAAAAGAAGGTACTCAGTGCTTGGTGTCTTGTGAGCAACACCTGCCCAGGTTACAAAGAACACTTTCAAGCAATGATATGAAGACCTCCTAAGCTATGATTCACTAAGTTATGTCCTTTTTATTGCATTTAATAAGGAACAACAATGTGATAGTTTCAAAACATGTTAGTAGTATATTTCCGGTATTTGATACAATGCATATTGTTGTCCTAGTAGCAATACACAGAGCGTATACATGATATTTTTAAATCATTATTGGTACAAAAAAACTTCTTATTAAACTAAGAGAAAGTAGTTGTATACATGATCCAATGTTCCATAATCGCAGTGGGTTATTGGCAAAACTGGCAATGTTGGAAGTTGATGACTTAAGCCTTTTACAGCTCAGTGTACTAATTTAGCTTTAAATTTTATGCTTCACACTTAAACTTTTCTTCTGGGTGGTAAAGGGCAAGTTAAAGCAAGATCTGTCTAACAAAATATATAACTTTTGTATCTCCCAAGGTCAGTCTACTCCCCTCAGGATTTATCTTGAAACCATGTACAGTGCTTTGTAGAACTGTTGATGGTGTCAGCCATCTGGATGAGTCACAGCCATTGCTTGACCAGTTTGCTCTCTGTGAAAGTCTGAGAGAATGTTTTCTCTCTAGGTGACTCCTTAGGCACACTATACATCTTCAATCCATTTCCTCTGTAGCCCCACAATCTCCTTGAACAGAAAATTTGGGCAACCACTGAGTTATAGGATGTTATAGCACAGGTTCTCTTATGTCCTGAGTCCTCACTGTCCTGGGAGGGCTAGGGTCAAAATATTGACTATCCTTGTAGCCCTTCATCTGAAAGGAAATCAAGGACTTACAGGTTAAACAATGAAATGACTGCAAGAAGAAAACATAGGAAACATACCAGGAGCAAAAACATGCACAGAATGAATTAGATTACAGTCTTAAGAACCTCTGAAAGATTTGTCACTCTGAGGATAGCAATGTATAACACTAAAACTATGCTCGGAATGTCTGTCATTCTGGTCTTTTAGATGTGTGCTGCTTCTATTGTAATTTTAGTTACTGCTATATTCTCTTTCAAGTAAATGGTTGGTTCACAAGAAAACAAAAGTGGTATTATATGGGAGTAAAAGACTAGGAAAAATATTGAAGGATTGACAGGCTATAGTTTTGTATATGCTTAGATTTCCAAATTCCTGTGCAAAATGCTTTTATCACATCCTTTAGAGATTTATTACAATATCAATGATTGATAGCTAAAACCAATTCCAAGTTAAGTCTAAGATGTTTGATACTCAGAAAGAAAGTGATGCTAAGTTCCAGTACCTATATTACAGAGTAATAGTATCACTAAGATTTTCTTCTGGAGGGTTAGGAATATAAGTTTACAGATCAAAAGCTGGAAAATAAGAAGGCATGTCCTTAACACTTACAAAAAGCAGAAATCAAAAGTCTCACAATCTCTGATCTTATTAGGTTCAGGCATAATATATTTTTAAATATTTCTTTAGCTTTCTGAAGTTTGAGAAGTGCAAGAGGATCATATTTGAAAAATGCTATTTCCTTAAACTTTTTTTCAGCTTAAAAAAGCTTTAAAATTACAATCGAGGAAGAGACACATATGAGATTTATACAGAAATCTTTATATGTGGAAATCCCCACTGTCCCATAAGTCAATCACTATGTTCTTAGCCAAAGGATAGCAGTAGATAAAATAGACAAAGGCTGCCCTAAAGTACTGTATTTGAATGAAAAAAAAAATCAGGTTATGAGAAGAAAATATCTAGACATGGAAGCCTCCTTCAAAAGGAGAAAATAACTATAAGGACAAAACAGGGATTGCTTAAGTTTAAAACATTTGAAATATAAGCTTAAATTAAACCTTCAGACTGAGGTGTGCCTTAGTAAAACAGCAGCTCAGACTTTGTTAGATTAAGAAGTTTATTATTTCTGCAATAAAAATTTTCACGTGGATAAATGATTATGTTTAATAATTTCAAGTTTTGAACACTTTACTCCTAAATAAAACTTCACCTTTTAATGATATTAATATTATTTTTATCATTAATTAAATTTTCTGTTAGATATGTAGAAAAGGTCTGAGTAAATAGATGATCTATTTTAAGTAATACTTTAATTGCATGACAAATTCACCAGTACATCCATTGAAATAAAATATTGCAAAACTGTTACAAAAGTAATACTTGGAAATTGCAAAAGAACCCTCACATCTACATATGCATAAGAATATGAAATGATATATATTTATGTATTTCTCTAGCTACAAGAAAATTACATAAATTAAGTATGTAAATTTGCATTTTCTAATAAGTTTAGTACATAAGGGTATAAAAGAAAACAGGGTACTCTGTGTACAGACAAGACTTTCCATATTAAAGAAGTACAAATTAAACTACACTTGGGGCCTTGATGTATGTGTTAGCCTTTCCATCCCATCGAGAACATGTAGTAAAGATGATGCTAGACCTATTAATAGTATCGCAATCCTATATAATTCACCAATTTGGCTATGTAGTCTTTAAGCATCATTATCTAAGATCAAATCTGTTTATCTTTTTACCGTCAATTCACATTTCAACATTTAGCAATGTGGCATAGTTTCATTAGGATAGTAATTTTTTGATATTTTTGCAGAACTTCATACATTTTAGTAGATTATTTTCTGGTGCTTTCATTGGTACAAGTCTGTAATTGCCAAATATATCCAATTCTGGTACAATTAGCCACCTTTTTCTGTTTTACCTACCCATTGCTACACTCAGTTGTCTACACAGTTCTTACTACATTCCAGGATAAGTGATCACAAGTGATAAAATAGAGATGGTCCCTCAAGGGGATCATTTTAGTGTAGAAGTTAGATTGTAAGAAAATACAGCTATTTAATATATGGCCATAAAAGCCTCATAAAAATGGATAAAGAATACAACATGAATTTCGTTTCAAGATTTATGCTTCTCAAATATAGGGGATATTCAAGAGATGCTTTATTAGTTGTGTGTTTCTTTTTTTAATTTTATTTTGGCTGGCTCAGCCTGCCTTGGGGGTGGGGCTGTCACAGCATGTGATGCCTGGGACTGAACCACCGTCCCCATGGTTGCCAAGCTTGCCTAAGCAGGCTAGACCACTGACCATCTCACCAGCCCTACTTGTGTATTTCTATCAGCAAGAAGGAAAAAAGGAGAAGAGAAGAGTTTTCATATTATAATGCAACTGAGGTTAGGTAAAACAAAATAATCCCATGTATAAATGGAAAATGTGGCCTCAAGAGCCAATATTTAGTATTCACTGAAATTGAAAATAGAACAGAAAATAAGGACCTAGCGCCATGTAGAAGGGGCAACGTTATAGGATAAAGACCAGAAACTGTCTTCTATTCTAGTTGTGAACTAAGTTAGGTCACCAGTAACCAGGTCTGTGTATATCCAGAATCTTTTAATACACTAATAGATGCTTTATAAATTTATAAAATAAATTATCTGATCATAAGAGAAGCAGTCATATCAAAAATTTTAGTTTCCAAATTCTTATAAAGACCTGTTAGCCGGGCGTGGTGGTGCACGCCTGTAATCCCAGCACTCGGGAGGCTGAGGCAGGAGGATCGGTGCGAGTTCAAGACCAGCCTGGGCTACAAAAGTGAGCTCAAGGACAGCCTGAATTGCATAACAAGACCCTGTCTCAAAAAAAAGACAAAGAAAAAAGACCTGTTATACTATAACAATAAATTTATTTTTAAAAATTAATATTTAAATGACAGAATTAACCATATGCATTTTATCAATTATTGGGAATGTACTACTAATGTGTTTTGAAATGGTCAAATTGTTATCTTATTAAAAATAATTTTTAAAAAAGCTGCACAGCTCTAAAAAACCAGAATTAAACTATAGACTTCAAAGTTTTGAATAGTGAGGAAAATTTATGCATTTTCAGATGCTTGCAAAAGTTCTGATGTGCTATTGATACAGCTATAGTGATATCTCAGTTAATGTGTCTCATTCACTTCATAACTAGGGGGAAGAGGGCTGTTGCCATGTCCATCACCCCATGTGCAGTTTGGAAATAAAATTCTGCCAAATACTTCTATTTGAAAACTGAATTGTTCATAACAGAAGTGTCAGTGAACCTGTGAGTGTAAAATTCTCAGGAAGAAATGTGCTACAAACTTAACATGTACTAACTTTATTCTGCTCTAACAAGCTCCTACTCTGGGTGTGCTTAGCGGGCATCGCGGGGTGGCAGCGCAGGGTTGCAGTCTAGTGCCGCAGCTGTCATTGCGGAGGAGGTGAGGATTATGATGCTGAACCCTAGAATTGAAACGAGGCAGTGTCCAAGCACGGCATGAGGAGCTATAGGCCGGAAACACTGATAGCGAGGACTGCCTGAGGCTCCCAAAGAGGGGAATCAATTGTTTCTGTGGAGTTCCTACAATAAATTATCTGCAAAGATCAAAGAAGGATAGAAATCAGGATATTTGACATTGAGATTTCAAAAAGTTTTGTGATATTTTCAACTTTACTAATGTTTACTTGGTACAGAGGAGTTATTTGCTATTTTTCATATTTAATTTATAATAGGTTTTTCTCTTACCTTGAATGTGAATACTACACTAACTAATTAATTGTTCAAAAAGCATAAGAAATTTAGGTATTTACATGGCCACTTTTATATATGTTTAAAAAGTGATGGAATAGTTAAATAATTGCATCTAAAATATAAAAATCATAGATAGCATGTATATTTTATATGCATATATGTAATAGATAACATATGTTAACTTTTTATGATTAAGTACAGGGTCTATATGGTCTCACTACCCAGATCAGACTCCTATTGATTCTCCTATTTTCATTCTCCCAAGAGCGCCACCATTCGGCAGTCTCCTTCATTGTCTCAGTGGGCCCCAAGGAGGGGACCAGCACAATAGGCTGGGGATCAAACCTAAATAGCTGCGCTCCGCCGAAGCAGGTGCTTTAGTCCTCTGAGGGCAAGCATTAACTTTAAAACAGACGTAATACTTGTATTTTTGAAAACTTAACTTTTTAAAACAAAGCTAATAATAAAATGAAGAAAGGATGACAGACAAAAGGAAACAAGGAGACAGACAGACAGAGAGATGTAGAGACAGAGACAGACACAGACACAGAGAAACAGACACAGAGACAGGACAAGGGAAACAACTCCACACTGGCTTACTTACAAAGATCTACCTTAAGGGTCAGCGAGCTAGCTCAGTGGACTAAGCACCTGCTTAATCTGGATTTGAGCCCGCCACTGAGAACCCGCCTGGTGGCGCAGGCCTATAATCTGAGTGCTGGGGAAGCTGAGAACAGGAGGAAGATCACGATAGTCCGAGCTATATAGTGACACCCTGTACCAAACACATTTAAAAAAAAAAAAAAATCTACCTATCACTAAGTGATTTCTCAGAAAAGATGTTCTCTTCTATAAGGCAAGAAGTACTGTGCCTGTTGTTTATCTGTCACCTTTGCCTATTACATTGTCAGAACAATACATTTCTATCTTGCAGCTTCACTAGATTTTAATCCAATCATCTGTAAACTGTTTTCCCGTGATTAAGACTGCACAGTTATCCCTTTGGAATTTAACCAATAACTGACAATGTGAGAGTGACACACTAGCTAGGCTTTCAGCATTTCTGTCAAAGCATGGCTTTTCATAGATTCAACCTGTTAGAAATAAGCATGAGTAAAATTCTCAGTTGTTTAATTATTGTGTGCTTGCAGTACATAATGATCATATACATTGCAGAGAGTAGGTATAGCACAGGTTAGTTCATTGACTTCCTGTTGCGCTCTTCATTTCTTCTCCCCGCCCCCTGTTTCTTTGTCCCCTCTCATTTAAAAAAAATCATTTATCTTACTGGTTGCTATTTGTTTTCTCTCCTTAAACTATTTAGATTTTGGACTTGTCAGATGAGAAAACTCATGATATGTTTAACCTTGAGTGTTTGATTTATTTCACTTAACATTAAATTTCTATTCCTCTTTCAATCTATCACCACACTGAAGATGGGACCCTGTAGTGCTGAGCTCCATCGTGAACCGTTTTTATTTTATTTTGCAGTATAGCTCACCTAGCATGTCGTTAGTCTTGCAATAGTTCCATTTCAGCTTCCTCAGTAGCCTTATTTGCAGGTATGCTTTACTACATTTGGAAATTTTCGTTTTTAGGCTGGGCATGGTGGTGCACGCCTGTCAGCCCGGCACTTGGGAGGCTGAGGCAGGAGGATCAGTGCAAGTTTGAGACCAGCCTGGGCTACAAAAGAGAGCTCAAGTACATCCTGAGCTGCATAATAAGACCCTGTCTCAAAAGTGCAAAGCAAATTTTCTTTTCAAAGGGGAAATTACTTAAAAATTGGAGAGCATGAGCTTCTTAAATCTGTCTCTTTATGTTTTCATCCTTCTTTTTGGTAGTCGGGAAATCTTCACTTTTACCAAACAAAGTGGTAATTTTTAAATTTTATTTTGCTTTTTTTTTTTTTCTTTTCAGGACTGGGGTTTCAGACTCACAGCCTTGCACTTGCCAGGCAGGCACTTGTGCCACGGAACTATCTCCCCAGGCACTCAAGTTGCTATATTTTTACTGAAGTAGGCAATTACTTAAAGATAGTATCAGTTAACCATTATATTAGGTATTACTCCATATTATCATATACATTGTAGTCATCTTCTCTCATTCTATGTTTTGCATTAATTTGGCCTAAGTTGTTATTGTTTGAACAGAAATTTTTAATTTTGGGATTTCTTTTTCTTAGTTGCTTTCGTTTCTTGTACTATGACTTATGAATGAATATGAAAATATTCTATACAATATCTATCAATTTTATAATTTATCATGTATAATTCCAGGAAGCTTCTATTCCTTCTGTTAGTTTCTAATATTTTTTTTTATTTTACCTTAATATTTTTGTTCTATCAACATTCTTGACGTTGTTCTTGGTTATCTGTCTACTCTAATAATGTCCCTAAAAAAACGAAGTAATGTCCTGTTTCTCTGAAAAATGTTATTGAAAAACAAAGTTTCCTTATGTGTTAATTATTAATGCATTTCTACTATGACACCACATAAAAATTACTGTTAAAGGCTGTACTGGTGACATATTTGAAAATATTTATTATTTGTCCCCTAGCAAAAAAAAAAAAAAAAGAAAAGAAAAATCATAATTTAAATGAATTCCTAGAAATGAACACAAAGATATGAATTCTTATTTAAAAACATTAATGGAAATATAGAAAAGCACTTAAGGAAGATAAAACAAGGAAACAAAAAGATTAGAAAAGGACCTTGAATTCTTGTAAGCAGTGAATATTATTTAAAAGAGCAGTGTGATACTGCTTTTCAACTGTTAGATTAGTGTAAATCAGAGAGTTTGATTTCATCAGTGAATCAGATATGCCACTGTAGATTCTGCCACTGTAAACGCATACTGACAAGTCTTTCTAGGAAGCAGATCCTGTGAGTAATAGAATTTGTATGTGTGTGCTTTATAATTTGCCAATGTTATTGCTGGCTACCACTAGCATTGGTCTTACCCAGATTAGGAAGAACCAACTAGGCGTATACTGCTCCAATTGTTGTTTGTGATGTCAGTTTAGTAAAGGTTACCCAGATTTCAGTGCTGGATTAGATAGAGAAGTTTTTTCTTCAACCAACAACAATATATTAGGTCTGCACTACACTATGCATGTTGTTACCACAAGCTGAGTTTTAAAATGATTTTAAGATTTACCTGAATAATATAATATTTATTTTTATTAAAATGAAGATATATAACAATACATATCCTTCAAATTAACATATCTTAAGCTCACTAAAACCACAGGAACCAAGGGCCAAGAAGAAAAGAACAAAGGAGGTGGGGGGGGAGAAGAAAAGCAGGAAAAAAGAAATATATATCTATTTTTGAGTCATGGATATTTTACTATTTCAGTAACCAACAACTGCAATCAAATAGCTTTGTACAAGTGAACCTGATCTTTTCCTGTTTGCTTCAGGTAACATATTCATAGATTTGAACTTCTTAAATAACATTAGTTATTTTCACCAAAGAAGAAAAAAATGAGACCATTATTTTTCTCATGGACTTTGCAATAAAAAAGTAGTTCCCTTTTAATATATAGCGTTTACGGATATTAAAACACCTGAAATTTTTCTGAATTTACAAATGATCAATTTAATGTCACCTCAGTGAGAATTGCTTGAATATATGCTAAATGATAAAAATTAACCAAATTATGATGCTCACTAAATCCTCTATTAAAAAGAGAAAAGAAAAACATGAGGGCTAGCCAACTAGCTTAGCAGATTAAAGTGCCTGAAGGCAGGTACAGGGGCTAGAGTTCCATCCCCGGGCCTTCCATGCCGGCCTTGGCCTTGGGATGCACAGAGATAGCAATTGAGACTGGGCATGGGGGCAGGTGTCTGTAATTCCAGCTCTTGGGAGACTGTAAACAAATGGATCACTGTGAGTATGATCTGGTAGTGAGACCCTGAACACCATGTAGCCACTTCCCTAAAAAAAGAAAAAGAAAAAAAAAGTATGATCTTAAACATAAACTTCTATATTGTTAGGAAAAGACTATTAGAGTTGTGTGTGTCCCTTAGTGTAAAATAAGGTATAGGTGAAAAATAATAAAACACTGACTTTGACTTCTTTGAGCCCCATATTGATTTTCTTTTTTTCTTTTTTTTTTTTTTTTTTTTCTGTGGTGCCAGGGATTGAACTCAGGATGTTGCACTTGCCAGGCAAGCATTTATTCTCCTGAGCTATCACCCCAGCCCCAGATTTGTATTGTTCTTATTAGGAAATTCTTTAAAATTTCTGAAAAATATTGTAAAATTTAAGAATTATAAAACAGATGTGTTCTACAGTCTGAAAAGGTAATATTTGCAACACCTAAGCTTCAGTTCAATTTTGCAAAAGACACTTTGAACTACATGAAGCTTAGTCAATGTATTGCACATGATTAAGAGAGTCAGCAGAGCCACTATCCAAACTGACTAATGGCCAAGAGAGAGCCAAGGCTTTCAGATGTCATCAGGATGAAAGAAAGGCAGTTATTTATTAATTTTCCTACATTGATCTTATGTTGGTAGCAAACGATTGGATTCAGTGCTGTACAATTTCCCAGATTTTACACCACTGATCTGGAATAATATTTTTCTCTGTCATATGGAATAAAAATGCAGCAATTGTTTGTATGTTCCACTCATAAATTCATAAACCTGTTTTATCTGATTTTTTCAATAGATAAAATATCTTGAGGACTTCTATCTAGTGAACATCTCATAGCAAACTATTATTTTTCATATAGAATTTGTTAAAACCTTTAGTTCCCATTAGACACAAGTCTCAGAGCAACAAGTAGATAAAATATTGCAAACACAAGCGAGACCTTATTTATAAATGCACAATAAAATGTGTAACAGCACCATGTTTTCTTTTAAACTATAAAATTTAAATGTGTGGCTTATATTTTGTAGCTTACATGTCTCTTTGCCATTTTTCTAACATTGTAAGTCCAACATAGGAGCTGAATTTTCTCAATACTATTTTTGTTTAAGGCACTAATGTAAACCTACCCAAAACATAGATGCGAGATATGCATATCACTAACAATGAAGCTAATCACAGCTCAGTGACACACAGCATATTAGGTCATTGATGAGATACAGGAGTGGAGAGTGGAAGAGTACTAATATTTTTCCAGAAGATGCTTCAGGTTAGAAGGATTTTGACACTACTGTGAAGATGAATGTTACTAGATTCTGGGTCAGGTGCTTGGAATACAAAATAAATGGATGTGAGGTAAGAATTAACAAGTCTCTAGAGATTTATTAATAGAAAGCTGTTAACTTGGTTCATAAAGTAGACAAAATCAATTGGAAATAAGTTCCTATGTATGACAATAATGAGTTGTGGAGAGAATACTTGTTAGACATTGTAGATAAGAGAAAGCACACTGGCATTCTAACTAGGCAGAGCAAAAGAACAGTATGCCAATAGTATAAGGGCATAAAAAGAAAACTAAATATAAGCTCATAAAAGCAAAGTTTAGGCTCTTCCTGTTTGTTGTTCGAGAAAGAGAAGAAAGTAAAGTGTGAGGAACCACTGCAGCCGCCACCAGCAAAAGGTCCCGGAGCCACAAGAGGACTGGCGATACACCTCCTCCTTTTGGCCACGGTCACCTGGGTCCCCAACTTATCCTAGAACTATTCAAACATGGTGGATTACTATGAAGTTCTAGGCGTGTAGAGGTACAACTCCCCTGAGGATATAAAGAAAGCATACTGGAAACTGGCACCCACATAAAAATCCTGAGAATAGATTGGAATTGATATTTTCCAACAATTGTTGATATTCTAATAACTCTCCATAGAATGTGCTATAAACAGTTACACAATTTTTATGCAGACATTTGAAAATTCAAGGATGTACAAAGTTGTAGCCTGTCAAGTCTATGGCATTTGGCCCAGTCTCTTATTTTCAATTAAAACTTTTTTTTTTTAACCAACATTTACTTGAGAGACAGAGTATAACAGTAACTTAGTTTACTTTGGGAGCAATACACATCAAAAAGACGAGAATAACATGCATTACAGGCATAGTTTTAGTGTTGCATAGTGCTATGATTAGTGTGATAAACCTTTTGAAGGTTCTTAAGACCAATATCTAACTCATCCTGTATATATGTAAGTGCATGTTTTTGCTCTTGATATGTTTCCTCTTTTATATGCTTCCAGTCACTTCGCTGTTTAATCCATAACACAGAGAGCTGTGTTATGCCCTTATGTTTTTAATTCTTTTTAGAGTTCTTATACAATAAGACACTATACAATATTTACGCATGTAGGTCTGGTTTATTTCAGTAATGAGTATATGTTCAATATACATCCATTTATATATAAAGTCTTCCAACTTATCACTCTTTATAGCTGAGTAATATTTCATTGTATAAAAATACCACAATTTTTTTCAACCATTCTTCAAATGTGGGTATTTTGGTTGTTTCCAAGGTTTGACTATTACCAATGGGGCTGCTATAAACATAGGTGCACAAATATCGCTATGGTATGATATTTTCAGTTCTTCTGGGAAGATTCCCAGTAGGGAGACAGGTGGATTGAAGCTAGGTCAAAGATGCTTGATATTCAGAAAGCCAGTGATGGTAAACTCAATTACCTATGTGACAGAGTAAATGTATGAAGCTTTTATGCTGGAGAGTTGAGAATGTAAATTAACAAATCAAAAATTGGAGAAAAAGAAGGTCTATGAGGATAGCCAATATTTTGGCCCTAACCCTTCAAAGTCAGTAAGGACTCAGGACATAAGAGAACCTGTACTGTGATATCCTATAACTCAGAGGTGTCCCAAATTTCCTGGTCAAGGAGATTATGGGACCTCAGAAGAAATGGATAAATAAACTGTAGTGTGTCTAAGGAGAGTCACCCAGATAAAAATATTCTCTCAGGTTTTCACAGAAAGCAAACTGGTCAAGCAATAGCCGTGACTAGTCCCAAAGGCTGACTCTGACAACAGTTCTATAGAGCACTGTACATGGTTCCAAAGATATTCCTGAGGGGTTTTGATCTTGGAAGATACAAAAGATGAATGTTTTGTTACATAGTTCTTGCTTTGACTTGCCCTTGATCACCTAGCAGAAAAACTTAATTATGAAGCATGAAATGCAGAGCTAGACTGGTGTAATGAGCTGTAAGAGGCTTGGATCAATAGCCTCCAACATAGCCAGTTTCACTGGTGGCCCACTGCAATTGTGTGATATTGGACTGTGTATGCATCTGCTTCCTGTTAGTTCAAACAGAATTTTTTTTCTTTCCTTACCAATGTCAACTGGAAGGTGTGTCATACCCACACCCTTTGCTCTGTATAACTATTGTGAGGACAATATGCAGTGTGTCAACTGCTAAAAAAATTAATGTTTATAGAAAGTGTTAGCCAGGTGTGGCGGCTCACGCCTGTAATCCCAGCACTCAGGATGCTGAGGCAGGAGGATTGGTGTGAGTTTGAGACCAGCCTGGGCTACAAAAGTGAGCTCAAGGCCAGCCTCAACTGCATAGCGAGACCCTGTCTCAAAAAAGACAAAAAAGAAAGAAAGTGTTAATGTTTAACTGTTTTGATCAATCTTATATACCTATATCTATTAATCTAAACTGATCCAATGATGGAAATATGTAATATAACCATTGTTAAATTTTTCTGGTTTTGAAATTCTGTATTATATGTACTCTTACTTGTAACTGTTTTTCTATCTTTCTGCTATTTTTAGTCTTTAAAATATATATATATATATATATATATATATATACATAAAGACAAAAATAAATAAGTAAATAAGTAAATAAATAAATAAATATCCTGAGAAAAAAGAAGAAGCTGAGAGAAAATTCAAATGAGTGGCTGAGACATATGAGGTGTTAATCAGACATGGAGACATCTATGACAAATATGGCCAAGAAGGATGAAATGGTGATGGAGAAGGCAGACATCACTTTGACAGTCCATTTCAGTTTGGGTTCACATTCTGGAACCTGGAAGATGTCTTCAGGGCATTCTTTGGTGGAAGGGATCTATTTTCATTCAACTTCTCATTTGAAGACATTTTGGGGAAGCAAAGAGGTTCCTGAAGAAGCAGAACCTGTGGAATAGGCTCTTTTTTCTCTCTACCTTTAGTGAATTTCCATCCTTTGGAGGTGGACTTTCTTCATTTGATGCAAGATTTACTTCATTTGGATCCATAGGTCATGGGAGCCTCTCTTCACTTTCATCCACATTGTTTGGTGGTACTGGGATGGGCAACTTCAAATCTATATCAGCTTCTACTAAAATCATTAATGATGGAAACATCACCACAAAGAGAATTGCCAAGAATGGTCAAGAAAGAGTAGAAGTTGAAGAAGATGGACAGTTAAAGTCCTTAACAATAAATAGTAAGGAGCAGCTGCTACGCTTGGATAACAAGTAATTCGACGCCGCATTTAACAGAAATGTAAACTATAACAAGCATGATTTGAGGTTTAAGAGGAACAATTTTTTTGAAGATTTCAGGTGCCCTCAACTTTTAGTATAACTGTACCTAATCTAAAGTAATTATAAACAGCTCATTGGAGCTTCTCTTTGTCATGGACTTTTGAGTTTATTGTTGGGACCACACAGTGGGACCTTTTTTGTCTTTAAAATTGTTATAATCTCTGTAATCACCTTGCTTTTAATTAAATGTGATCCAAGGTAAGCCTTGACTCTTGAGTTGTGCTAGGACAAGATTGTAATCAAAACCAGCATGGATCTTCTTTCCATTGTGTTTGAAATGTGAGCCAAGTAGTGTCTGCCTGTTTTGAAGCTAACATTGCCAGGACGAATCTCCACAGAAATAATGTTCATTTTTTTCAGTGTTTAGCAATGAAAAATATGCATCAGTGGTAATACATTTCCGGTTCAATACAAATTTAAGGATGTTTTCTAGTTGTGCACGGGTGTTGGCAACTTAGTAAAGTTTGATAATTGTTTAAATTTGTAATGTTAAGCTTAGGTTTATAAAAGTTGTTAAACTGGGTCTCTCATTTGCTTTAAAAACAAAAAACAAAACAACAGAAAAAAAGAAAAAGGAAAAAAGATGTGAATGTTTTTGGTGTACTCTTTCTGGAGTAGGAGCTAAAAAGAGTTTAAATTAAATTTATATTTCTTCTTGGTTTTCTGGATTTTGTCTCCTGGTTGAGAATCACTGTATTACAGTTTATGAGTAAATAGAGATTGTAATGATCAGTACTCTAAATATTGTAGTTAAGATTAAATTTTAACTAAGAGAAAGGCTTACAACTCAAAACACTTAGTGATTATGGTATAACATATGCTGATAATGAGAAAGCACATTGTTGAATAAGAGTTCTATAGCTATTCGTTATACAAAAATGGATACATGTCAATAATTAGGTACATATGTGATATCTTCCTTAAAGCAAATAAATAACACAGCTACAGGTATAGAGTAATTGATTGCTATATCTGTATAAGAGATTTCATCAAGTTATTAATGCTTCCTATTTTTCACTAATGGTTGTGCTACTATTATGGCTAAGTATGAAGAAGTCTAGCATAGCAAAAGAGCTATTACATCTACAGGATATATGAGAACTTCATCAGATATGGAAAAAAGAAAAGTACCCAATATTATAATCAATAGCAAAGCACAAATATTTGTAAGTAATATTTAATAATATTGAACAAAATCATAGATGGGAATGTCTACATTTCCAACAGGATCACAAGATCTATAAAATACTTTATTTATATCACATTTGTATTTTTAAAAGTCTATAGGTAACATGTAAAAAGTGTCAAAATCTTGCATTATAATGCCCTGTGCCTTTATCTTTTTAACATTGTGTATCAGCTATTCATAGTGCCTAAATTAAAAGTTTTTATACTTATACATAGGGACATCACTGGACCAATATTATTAAAACATCTTATTATATTTGAGTAGCTGCTTATGCCTGTCTGTTATATTTTCGTTCAATTATTCATGTGCAATTATATTAGTGTGTAATGCATTTTCCTCAAATTTTTATTGTTGTGTATTTGCCATATGTACTTAGTACTTTTATAATGGAGGAGTTTGTTTGCATTCATATTGCATATGGGTGCTTCTTTATTTCAGATTTTCTTCCCTTTCTCCCCAAACTCATATCTTCTTAACCTTTCAAATTCTCTTTGATTTACTGATTCTTTATACATACATACATATATATATATATATATATATATATATATATATTATTGTTTAAATTTAACATGGGTTACATTACATATTTTCATTGTCAGATCTGTTTAGATTAATACATATAGGTATATAAGATTGATCAAACAATTAAACATTAACCCTTCTAAATCAATGTTACATTTTTTTCTTTTTCCTATTCTTTTCTTTGAAAGTTGACATATTGCATATTGTCCTCACAATCGTTCTACAGAGTACAGTGTGTGGGCATGACCCCCCTCCTTATTGATGTTGCTAAGAAAAAAAAAGGAAAAGAATGTACTTCTCTTTGCACTAAGAGGAAGCAGATACATATACAGTCAAATGTTCTGCAATTGCAGTGAGCCACAAGTGAAGCTTGTGATGTTGGAGGCCATTGAATCTAAGCCTCCTAAAGCTCATCTCACCAATCTAGCTCTGCGTTTCATGCATTGTAATTAAGCATATTTTTTTTCTTACTGGGTGGTCAAGGGCAAGTTGAAGCAAGACCTGTATAACAAAACATTCTTTTTTTTTTTTTTTTTT